>CAJNDT010000155.1:102406-291382 GCA_905221615.1 Symbiodinium sp. CCMP2592
GATTGACATCTTTGCTTCATATCAGTTATGCTCGAGCCCGGAGGTGGGGCAATGTTTTTTGTTCGGGTGGGACGCAGCCATGGTTGCAGGCTGACAGCGATGCCGGTTGCTAGAGAAGGCTGGGGTCACTTCCCACCTGTCTTACGTGAGGGTTTGCAAGCTGCTTATGGACATCCGCTTGTTGCTTGGGAGCTCCTTGATAGCGACGAGGGGCTGGAGGATTTATTGGCGGCTGCAAATCTTTCAGATCCAGAGGTTACTTCGGCATGCCGTGATGCGTTGCGGAAGCTACGGGATACTGGAGCAGGGGCCAAGAGACAAGCATACTTCCGGCAATGCACCCTCATGCGGTGCCCCAGGCTGCCGGGTTCGTCTGATGAGCTACGAATTATGCAAGACTGTTTTCAGGACATTTCTTCGGTGGTAGGACAAGTCCAGAAGAATCGCCGTCGAAGTCACCTGGGCATGTCCCTCCAGGCGGGCATAGATGATCCTGAACAGCTGGAGCAACAGGAACGTGGTAGGTGGCAGCGTGTTCTGGCAGGTTATATTGAGGAGGCTGATCTTCCTGTTATGGAGCTCATTCGTTCAAGTGAGACACCCTCTCAGGTCTGGTCCAGGATTTTGGTAGCCGCCGTGCCAAGACACTGAGGAATCGGGCTAAAACTTGGAAGGGTTTTCATTTGTGGCTTACGTTGGTGAAGAGAACCTCCTGGCCTCAGAGTGTACTGGATGTTACAGATTATCTGGAGCATCGTATTGCCGAAGGATGTGGTGTCAGTGTCCCTAGCAATGTACTCTCTTCACTGTCTCTGCTGGAGAACGTGGGAAGGATTGCAGGGGACGGCCGTCTCGGATCAGATCCCACACTGAACGATATGGCTAAGGCAATGGGGGAGGAGCTGGAGAGAGGCGCGCCGCCCAAGAAACCAGCTAAGTTGTGCACTGTTGCAATGCTTGTCTCCATGGAATTGCTTGTTATCGACGATGAAGCGGCGCCCTTCATGCGCATTCTGGCATGGGTCGGGCTGCTTATGCATTGGGGAACCCTTCGTACTGATGACGTGCAATGGTTGGATGTCTGCCGCATGGTCTTCACGGATAATGGGCTCACGCTTGTTTTGAGGCGCTCCAAGACGACGGGGCCCGGGAAGAAGGCTAGGGAGGTTCCGGTCTTTATTCTCCGGACCCTCTCCCTGTCTGGTCATGATTGGCTTCGTGTAGGATTGGAGCTATTTCAGCAGCCAGCGTTTTACTGGGAACGCCCCTACTTTGTGGCTGCACCCACTAAGGACTATTCAGGATGTGTCCGAAAGTTTCTCAAGCCAGAGCAGCTCTCATTGCACCTTAGGGGCTTGTACACGCATTTGCTGGGGCCACGTTTCGATGGCTCAGTCTGGAAGGCTGATGATTTCTATTTGGTTCCGGTGGATGTTCAGAGTTTCTGGAGTGGGCATTCTGCCCGCCACTGGCTACCTTCCTGGGGTACAGCGCTGGGGGTTCCGAAGTGCGACCTGGACTATTTAGGCCGGTGGCAGGCAGGAGCGCATCAGAGCATGGAGTACGTCGTTAAGGCACGGGAGGTTGTCTATCGTGTCCAGAAGCGTGTGAATGAAGCACTCTGCCTGGGACACGAGTCTGTTAGTGAGCTCGAACTTTTCGAGGATCTCAAGCGGTACTGTGCCGACCGAGGTGTGAGTTCTTTGCGAGGGGTGACAGGTCATCAAATCTGGCGAAGGTCTGATGCAGGGCACTTGGCTCTCTTGACACGCTTCCCACTGCTTATTGCTACCCTGGCAGTCGATGATAGAGCTGAGGCAGCGTTGGTAGCCGGCTCAGAACCTGTGTCAAATCAGGAGGGCCGCTTCTGGTATTCCATTTCCAGGCGCACGGGCTTCAGGCGTTTGCACCTTACCAACGGGTGCGGTGTGCTTCCATGGTCGGTGCACGAAGCAGTTTTCGTTGCTTCGGTAGAGGAGGCCAAGGCCGATGCATGGTGTAAGATTTGCCAGAGAAAGATCGCAGAGGAAGAAGGCTCTGCTTCCTCCTCCTCTGGTAGCTCCAGTAGCACGGCTACGGAGGAGAGTGAAGGGGTTGCTGAGGAGGGCAATCTTCAGGATGGGCCGCCTTCCTTTGAGTGAGAGGAAAAATTTACCGCACTTGTGCGTCAGGTCGGTCCTTACCTCGAGGAAAAATTTACCGCACTTGTGCGCCGTGTCAGTGCTTGCCGCTGTCATGTTGCTGAATTGATTGGTGACTCGAGTGTGCCTGTTTCCTTTTGCGTCAATCATTGCAGTCTTCTGCCGAATGTTGGCATATGGTTTGAGCAGCTGCCACGGCCGAAGGGAAGGTCGTATGTGAGTGGCAGCCAAGCAAGGGTGCCCTTGGATCGAGGGAGATCCGTAGGATTTCAGTGAGGGATGGCGCTCACAGATGAGAATCGAAGGACCTTCTTGGCACAGAATGTTAGTGCCGACTTGGTTTATCTTTGGGAGGAGCTGAATGTCTCTCTGCTACACCAGTACGAGTTGGGGCAGAATTACCGTTCCATGGTCAGGTTCGCTGCACTGGCCGACACACGGGCTGGTGCGAGAGCTGCTTTCGCCAGTGATGTAACGGTGGATCCGGACAATGCGGCCGGCCGGGCGGCTCTGGCAGGACTGGTTGCTGCCTGGCAATCCGCTCTGGACACCACGGAGCAGGAGAGAAAGCTCAAGGCAGAGGCACACGTTTTGGGGTTGCCAAAACCCCTTCCAGCCAATGATCGTCTGGCCATGCGTGTAGCTCTTGAAGCTTCTTTAGGATCCTTGGAAGATCGTGAAGAACCTAGCTCAACTTACCTGGCATTGAAAATGGAGGAGGTTGAGGCTGGAGAAATCAAGGCTTCGCTCTTGGATGAAGTTACTTGTACGGTGGATGAAGTGAACGCTAACTTCCAGTCGTCCGTGGACTCCTCCGGCAGGTTGCGCCTCACTAAGGAGCGCAAGAAGGCCAAGCTACCGACCGGGTCTGAAGAGCTCCGTCAGAGGCTTCGAGTGGAGGCTCACACATTTCTGATGCTTGCCGCACGCTTTCGCAACAAAGCATGGTTTCAGGGCTTGAGCTCCAAGGATTTTCTTCTGCATGTTGACTACGTACTGGGCGACAAGATCTACTTGTTGCAGACAGTACGTCCTGAAGGGGGTCCCGCTATGTCTTGGGCGAATCCTTCTTGGCAACTTGTACTTAACTACGAACATCGCTTGAGAAAGGAGGCTTACAAGCAGGCCAGCCGAAACAATCGATCCTTGACCGACACACTCAAGGAGGCCAGGGACAACGCCATGCTCAAAGAGACCTATTTCGTCGGGCCCTTGGCCATGGAGATGGCTTCGCGTGCATCGTTCTCAGCCGGGCCGCCTGCAAAGTTTCAGAAGATTGATGGGGCGCCGCCGCCGCCAACCCCTGATCCTAGCTGGGACCGTGATCGCAAAGGGAAGGGGAAGGGCAAGGGCAAGTTTCTTGGTAAGCCTTCCAAGAATGGCTTCGTCTTCCGCAAGACTCCTGACGGTCGCGAAATCTGCTATGGCTACAACAATGGGTCTTGTCCGGGAAATTGTGGGCGCGTTCATGTGTGTCAACTTTGTCATAAGCCACATCCCCGCAGCGAGTGTAAGAACAGAGGTGACAAGGCCGATGGGCCAGATTCCAAGAAGGGCAATAAGCCCAGCTGACTCGAAGGTTCTTCTTGGGAAGAGTGGAATTCAGTGTCTGGGATTGCTTCCCGAACTTACAGATTCTTGTATCTCTTCGCTGGGCCTTCTCGCCATTCGGATGTGAAGAGCTACCTCGTGGAGCTTTCCCGGAAGCATGATATCAACCTTTTCGGACTGGAGATTGATCTCACTCGCAGTACAGAGCATGATCTTCGGTCAACAAGTTTGTGGGCCACGCTGTCCGAGCTTCTTAAGGAAGCCGATGCCGTTGTGCTGGCCCCTCCTTGCAACACCTTTTCGAGGGCGAGGGCGCGCTGGAGAATATCTCCGGGGCCACCGCCCTTACGTTCACTTGAGTACCTGCATGGCTTTCCTTGGTTGTCTGATTCCAACCGAAATCTTGTTGAGGATGCCAACTTCCTTGTTTCAAAGTCCTTTGAGTTTTGCCAGCTTTGTGTCGAGGCTGGCGTAGCCTTCATCATTGAGCACCCAGAACAGTTGGGAAAGGTGCAGCACATGATTCCTGGGTCCATTTGGGACATGGACGATAGCAAGCATCTGCTCTTGTTCGAAGGCGTGGAAACCTTCGCTTTCTTCCAGTGCCAGTGGGGTGATGCTCTCAGTAAGAAGCCCACCCGGTTTATGGCTTTCCATGTTCACTGGGACTCTTTCACCTTCTTTCCTGGTGCTCATCGTCTGGCTTCGGATGGCTCATATGCAGGACCTCTTCCTCGCCACTGTGGGCATGTACATGAACCTCTTCTTGGGAAGGATTTCGACGGTGATTGGAAAACTTCGCGATCTGCTGCCTATCCTCCTAATATGTGCCATTGGCTGGCCGCCAGCTTGCTTGGTCTTCGCGTTGGGGGGGGTTCTGCAGCAAGTGGCGCCCGCATGACGACCTCCCAAAATCTAGCTGCTGCTGTTTTGCAGCCTCCGGAGCTTTTTGATTGGCAATGGGCTCCCTGGTCCTTGGCAAAGGTGGCACTCCTAGGGGAGCCCTCATGTTCCTTGGAGAGCAAGTCTCGGGAGATCGCCATGTCTGGTAGAATTTCTCAGGCCGACATGTTTGCCCTTTGCGACCTGATCACCGACGAGGAGACGGGCCGAGGACGCAGGCCAGGGGAGTTGCCTACGGAGAAACTCTTTACCAGCGGGGCACTGCCGGGCCTCTCCTTGGACAACCGCCCTGCTGGCTTGCATCATCAACTGCGTTTGTCCTGGCTCTAAGTTCACTTCTGTCTTGGTGGGCAGGGACATAAAGACGGGGCCCCATAGGGATGAGAACAACGAACCTGGCAGCCACAACATCGTAGTCAAGGCTGCTTCCTTCTCGAGGGGCGGCCTGCTGCTGGAGGACGAGACTGGTGACCAGGAGATGATCGTGAATGGTCAGCTCCGGCAGTTCAGGGTGTTGGGGTTTGTTGATGGGTTCCTAAGGTTCGACCCTTCGCTCTGGCATGCTACCGAGGACTGGGAAGGCACTCGAATCGTGGTCATCGGTTTCTCGATCAGGGATCCGCATAAGCTTAAGTCCGAGGATCGAATTTTCTTGGAACGGCTTCTAGGTGATGAGGATCATGGGGACACGGGGCCTACACGCTCTACTTCTTCAAAGGTCAAGTCCCCCGACATTGAATACCCATTTCACGGCTACATGGAGGCCGCGAGGAGCTACAACTACGGGGACCCACTCACGGTTAGCTGGCGAGGTCTACATCAATCCATGTGCGACGGTTGCGGACTGAACAGCCCCGGAAGGTGGCGACCGGGGTCCCGAGGCCTGGGACTCCCTTGGGAGGCGAGTGATCTTGCGCAGAGGATTCACGGACTGCTTTTGAGGTTCGTCTCGGAGAACATTGATGACACCAAGAAGGCTTTCTTCCGTTTGGCTCTGGGCAGGATGACTTCGGCCCCCTTCAGTCCGGAAAGCATGGAGCACTTGCGTGATGAGTGGTTTCGGCTGCTTCCTGACTCCAAGGCCGCCTCTAAGGTGGCGGAGGGCCAACCATTCTACTTGGAGGCGCTTTCGCAGACTAGTCGGCTTCTTGGGGATGAGGACTGGGGGATTCTGACGAGGGATCCGGAGAACTACGCTTCGGGGCGCAAAGTGGGCGTCGACTCACCCTTCCCGAGGGTCCCTCTGGTGTTCCGGCCGAAGAAGAAGTGGAGAGACTATGATGATTCACCTTATCAGGCGATCAACGCTAACTACTCCTCTGCAGCTCTGGTTCCGGATCAGTTGGAGGCACAGTTCGAGGAAGAAGAAGCTCTTGGTATGATGTTTCCGTTGAGCGAGGCTGAGGCACGGAAAAGGTTTGGAGACAAGCTACATGTGGCGTCCTTAGGAGCCATCATGAAGGACGATGGCACGGTCCGAACCATCTTTGACGGCACCCACTCCGTGAAGCTTAACAATCGGATTCGCATTGATGATCACTTAGAATTCCCTGGACCATCCTGCGTGGGACGTGCCATGGAGGAGATGGAGGACGATGGTTATCATCTGCTGATTGGGGTGGCCGCGGATGTGGCTAAGGGCCACCCGAAGGTACAAACATCGCTCGGAGGACCATGGCTACCTCGGCTGTAGGGCGCGCGAGGATGGTCCCATTTGGTTCAACCGGGTAGGGACCTTTGGCATGGCATGCGCTGCTTATCACTTCGCCAGACTTGTTGGGCTCATTGGGAGGTGTGCACTGACAGTTCTGATGACGAGCCCGCTGTTCCAGTTTCTCTTCGCTGATGACTTGAAGTTCTTCAGTGGGGGTCCCCGTAAGTATGATCATGTCTGGACCATTCTGGTTTTCTGGCTCATGGTTGGGACACCTTTCAAGTGGAGCAAGTTTCGTGGAGGGGTGCAACTTGATTACGTGGGATTCGCCTTTGACTACTTCCGCTTCTCCATGGGTCTTTCGGAACGGAGGGCGAACTGGATCATCGAGTACGTGAATGCTGCTCGACGTGACCGTGGTTTGCTCGACCATCGGAGGTTCGTGGAGTTTGTGGGCCGTCTGGTGTACGCTGGCCAGGTCCTTTACTGGCTTAGGCCATTTATGGCTCCATTGCATCGCTGGAAGGGTGCTCAGGTTCCGGGCACGGTCGCAGTTGCGCCAAGGCTTGTGATGATCACTCTGGAGTACATTCGCTCGATGCTTCTTGAGGGCCACGCTCAGGTTTCATGTCGGGGTGCACGCCCAGCCGAAGCTGAGTCCTTTCGCACGGATGCCAAGGCGGCCGAGGACTTTTATGTTCTGGGAGGTTGGGAGACTTGCCACTCTCTTGATCCTGGGCGCGCTAGGTGGTTCTCTCTTAAGGTGCATGCGCAAGAGATACCGGCCCTTTTCAATGACCGCGGCACCGCTGAGGGAATGAGCACTGTGGCGGAGCTGTTGGCCACCCTTGTGGCTTTACACGCATTTGGCTGGCTAGAGACTAGAGGACGATGCTTTTCAGTATCGGCTGGCACGGATAACATGGCTAATGAAACCGTGACGGCCAAGAATAGCACCTTGAAGTTTCCGCTGGCGTATGTGCAGATGCAGTTGTCTCATTCTTTGTATAAATGTGGAGGTCACTTGAAGCTCAATTGGAGGCCGCGTGAAGTTAACACCATCGCGGACGACTTGACAAACGAATCGTTTGGAGCTTTTGATCCCAATCTCCGCATCCTCGTCCGTTTGAAGGATTGTGATCTTAGCTTGCTCCGGAAGTTGTCTCAGCATCATGATGAGGTCTCCAGCTGGAGTCAGAGGGGAGTATGCAGTGCCCCATCTTCTCTTCGCAAGCGGAAGGTTAAGTATGACAAAACCAAGTGGGGCTGAAGGTTGGCCCTCGCCTGTGGGGGGGGGTCCTGACCAAAGGTCACTCGGGCCTCCCTCGTAAGAGCACAGCGCTACGATTGCACATCCAAGGAAAAGTCTGCTCATCCGATGTTGCATTCCGTCTCTTGTGATGAGCTTGCTCCTTATGTGGGATTCGAATCTTTTATATTACATATATTGCGGAGTTAATTATGGCGATAACTTTGCTCGAATGTTTTGCTTTCAGCAATTTTGGAAAAGCTTCTTGGGCTTGCCCAAAGGCATTTTCCAAATCATGAAAGGGGCTGGTAGGGTGGGCCTCTTTTGAAACCAATGATTTTGTTATTTTCCATTGCTTGAAGCATTCTCTTTTTGCATGCTAGGTTTTGCATGCTCACGTCATGCCCTTTTGAATCGTGTTGGACGATTGACATCTTTGCTTCATATCAGTTATGCTCGAGCCCGGAGGTGGGGCAATGTTTTTTGTTCCCGCCCATCCCACCCTTTAAGATTCTTTTCGCGCTTGGGAGGGGTGTTTTCCTGAAAACGGGGGGGGGTCCTGACCAAAGGTCACTCGGGCCTCCCTCGTAAGAGCACAGCGCTACGATTGCACATCCAAGGAAAAGTCTGCTCATCCGATGTTGCATTCCGTCTCTTGTGATGAGCTTGCTCCTTATGTGGGATTCGAATCTTTTATATTACATATATTGCGGAGTTATTTATGGCGATAACTTTGCTCGAATGTTTTGCTTTCAGCAATTTTGGAAAAGAGCAAGAAGTGGAGCAGTGGAGCGAGTGGAAGCACATGATCAAGAACTACCTGTCGGTGGTGGACACCAAGATGCTCGAGGACATGGAGACCATCGAGAAGACCCCGACAAGGCCCTCGACAGTGGACGGAATGGATGCTGCAGTGCGCAAGCGCAGCATCGAGCTCTAAGCCATCCTGCTTTCCTTTGTGAGGCAGCGACCGGCGAAGCTTGTGAGAGGGGTGCCCTCGAACAATGGGTTCGAGGCCTGGAGGGTCTTGGTGGGAGAAATGCAGCCGGCTTTGCGGCAGCGACAGCTGGCTTTGATGTCACAGCTGGCCGGCATCCGGTTCGACGCGAACCGCAGCCTGGCCGAGCAGAGCTGCAGAAAGGGAAGCTGGCGCCGGACACCCCGCTCAAGTTGTGGAGCCAGGTGCACGCAGCGTTCGTGCACAACAGGTTTCATGTGATACCGGGGCTGCAGCAGACCCCGTGCGAGATCGCGTTTGGAGGGAAACGCTTCGACCAGAAGCTCTGCGAGTTCGGGGACACCGTCTACGGCAGGTCTTCCGGACCAACAAAGCGGAACCCAGATGGGTCAAGGCGATATGGGTGGGGATGAACCCCCACAGCGGCGCCAACAACCTCATGACGGTCTACGGGCACATCCAGAGCGCCTCTGTTCGGCGAGCGGCCCCGGACCAGCAGCTGACGGCCGACCAGATCAAGGATCGTGGCTACGTTGGCTGGCCCTGGAACAAGGACTTTGTTGAGAAGCCGACCCGCCAAAAGAAGCGCGAGACGAGGACAGCGGAACCCGTGGTGCTGCTGCTGTCGCAGCAGTGGGCCTAGTTTCCACTGGCGTGCCTGCCCGAACCTTGCCGTGTAGGACCTGGGGGGAGGTAACAAGGACGGGCTCGTCGGCAGGCTGCTCCAGCTCCACCTGCAGAAACGCGTCCTTGATGTCCATCACCCACACCGAGGTGTTCGGGTGCTGCCAGGGCAAAGGCAAGGATCACAAAATTAAAAGTGGTTCTACCACCTAAGCGGCGACGTGGCAGAGATCCACGTCGACGACATCACCAGCACCGGGGCCCCCGATCCAGGCGGAGATCCAGAAGACCCTGGAGAACAAGTACCAGGTGAAGGTCAGTGGGCCCTTCCAGTTGCCGGGGGACATGTATGAGTTCCTGCGGCGACGCCACCAGTTCAAGCCCGACAGCTCGATCACGATAAGTGCGGCCACGCGGTTCTACCAGGACCTCTACGAGCTGCCCGGCCGACCCAAGAAGAGGAGCACACCCGGACCCAGACACCACCAACGCCCCGGGGAGGCGACCCTCTACCGGACCATGCTGGGGAAGCTTCTCTACATGTCGGCGGAACGGCCGGACTGCCAGGCGGCCAAGCTCCTGCGGCATGGCGTAAAGCTGAAGCTCCACCCAGCAGGCCGGTCAGTGATGCAGCTGACGGGCGACCACCAGGGAGGCCCAGGAGGCGAAGAGCAGAGCCACCTCATCGAGGGCTTTTCGGACAGCAACTTCGCGAATGACCGAACTACCAGGCGGAGTTTGTCATCGGGCCAGATCTTCATCGGCCAAGCCCTCGCGTATTCCTTTGTCCGTGGACAAAAGGTGGTGACCCTGAGCAGCGGAGAAGCCGAGCTGGTGGCGCTGACGCAAACCAGCTCCGAGTGCATCTTGGTCAAGAAGGCTTGGGAGTTTTTGGTGCAGCAGGAGGCCACCTTGATCATGCGGTCCGACTCTTCGGTGGCACGGGCAATAGCCTCAAGGCTTGGCGTCGGGAGAGTGAGGCACCTACAGACCTCGTGCTTGTGGATCCAGCAATGGGTGGCGCAGCACCTTCTTAAAGTGCTGGCGGTCCCGACGGAGTTCAACCCGGCCGACCTCGGGACGAAGTGCTGTGGCTGTTGTGCTACCTGGTGGGTTTGGTCCACGACAACGGGGAGCACATAGGCCAGAACGAGTTCCGGGAGGCGACGGCGCGGCGAGCAGGACGAGGAGATCGGAACAATGTTGTGGTGGTGCGGCTGGTGCAGCTGTTGGCTGCCACAACCCTTCAGGGGTGCGAGTTCGGGCCAGCTGGGCCCAACGAGCGCTTCGAGGACCTCGCCTCGCTGATCTATTTGGTCGTCGTGGTCGCGGTGCGCTACTTTTGGTTTGTGGGCTTGCTGGCCATGGCTTGGTGG
This sequence comes from Symbiodinium sp. CCMP2592, assembly GCA_905221615.1. Lineage (NCBI taxonomy): Eukaryota > Dinophyceae > Suessiales > Symbiodiniaceae > Symbiodinium > Symbiodinium sp. CCMP2592. The sequence continues at coordinate 112,863 of CAJNDT010000155.1, forward strand.
ATGGGGCGGCGCTCAAGGATGCCTGTGGAGGGCAACGAGCACCGAGCCCAGAGAGCGCCCCAACACAAAGGACGAGGAAAAGGCAAGCGGGCCACCAACGTGAACCAGGAGGCGACCACCAACGGGAACCAGGAGGCGACCACCAACGAGGACCAGAAGGCGAGCACCAACGAGGACCAGAACGCGACCACCAACGAGGAGGCGATCTACCACGGCAGCCAGGAGGGGATCAACTACGGAGAGCCCGATGAGCCCACGGGCGCAGTGGCGACAGCTGGCTTAGGGCTTGAGCCGGCTGCGGCAGAGCAGCCAGCAACCATCGACCCGGAGGTTGCACAAAGGATTCAAGACTGGATGGCGGCGAATGCAATGCCAATGCTGGGAGTTGAGGCACGGCCTTCGGGAACCACGACCTCGGGAGCGAGCTCATCGACCACACCTCCGGCAGCGCTTCCAGTTTCCTCTACTTCCGGGACAAGCGCCAACCACAAGATCGAGCAGGCCCGTGAGCGAGGGAGGTTCCTACGAGATGCAAAGCATTTCCTCCCCGAGCAAGAGCTTGTTGAGTTGGTTTTGATCTCCTCCCATGGCTACCGCCGGACCACACGTGTGACGGTCAGGAGGGCAATTCAGGTGGGAAAAGTGCCTTGCAAGCACTGTTTCCAGCAGCACTGGGAGTACAGCCGAGGCCAGAGATGATTTAGGTGTGGAGCCGCATCGAGCTGCAGTTCCACAGGAAGCGTGTAGATCCTCCCGAGCCTCCCTTAGCCCTTCCGGTAGCCTGAAGAGCACGACTTGTGCTTTTACAATTTTGCAGCTGGTTCTCGTGTTTCTTTCCGTACACAATCGTGCGCACAGTTCCAGCTGCCAACTAGACCCGGTTTAAGCCACACACGGGAGCAGGGTGGCGGAGGGTCAGGAGGGGGCGCTGGAGGATATGAGCCAATGAGCGTGCCGTGAGAGACATGCGATGTCCGCGTCCACATGGTCCGATCTACACTCTCTGCACACATGTCCGGACAAACAAGCTGCTGCGCCTGCAACAAGCTCATGTTGGTCGTACGTAGGTTAATTAATTTTTGGGAATATGCAAGGCTGAGAGCCGGTAGGTGACTTGTGCCCGGAAGCATTTTGTTGGACTATATATGATCAGGGCTGCCACACCCCCCCCTCCCCCCCCCCACCCCATGGTATCCTCCCCCCTTCCCCCCGCCCCCCCTGTGGTGTGGGGCCTATGGTGGTACTCTTTTTGCCGCGACGTTCTTATGTGTTACTCCTTGTCTTCCCTCTTGCTGTGGCACCGGTGATACTGCTCATGATGTTGTGCCGCTCTAGACCGGGACATGAGTCGACAATCAGACCATGCTCAACATCATCCTTGTCGTCGTCATCTTCATCATTAATACCTTCAAAAGAATATGTGCCACCATCACCATCGCCACACAACCCTCATAATTCAGCATTGCAATTCATGTCAGATGCTGGAAACTACTGCGCCGATTGCCGCTTTCCGCACACGGCAGGGCATAGTGCGACACTTCCGATCCGCGCACAAGATCAAGGGGCGGGCAAGGTGCGGGCCGGGTGCGGGCCGGGGGCGGGCCGGGGCGGGTGGGCGAGCAGCAGGGCAGCAGGGGGAGTGGGGGGGGGATACCATTGGGGGGGGTGTTTCGGCCCGGGACCCGAGACCATATATCATTGTCCACCTTATGCTCCTTCTTCCCGGGTTTCCGGTTTTTTTCCTGCCAGCATCTGTTGCCTCACCCCACAGTTGGCCTGAGACGTTGGGAAGCGTCACATGGTAAGCCGATTAGCCGAAGCCTTGTCCAGAAAGGCCTGCAAACAAGCCCTTGCTTCCGTTGTACAAGTTTGCTTTCAAAAGCTGGATGGAGCCTCACGTGACTCACGTGGATGCACCCCGGGTCGTCGGTGTGCTTCAACAGGCCATGGCGCTCGGGGCCGCTAAAGGGGATATCCTCTTTGACTGGGAGCGCAAGTGGTTCAGACGAAAGTAAAGCCGACCCCCAAGAACTGAAGCAGGATTTATTGTGTGACTTGCATCGCATCGCCAATAAGGCGTTGAGCTTCAACTGCATCCCGTTGGTGTGCTCCGCGTGGCATCCTTGCCGAATCATGTGAGCTCTCCAGCGCGGAGATGAGGCTTCGCTGTGGCAGCAGAGTGTCACCAGCGGAAAACAGGGTTGACCGGGCATTGCAGTGTGCACCATGCTGTACCTCAACCTGATGCCCTGCATGTAGATGCTTGGCACGTCTGCTCAGTGCAAGACGAGAGGAGCTGTTGGCATCCGTTCTTCACACACAGACGCAGTGAGGGTTCGACGCTCGAGGCGAAGGATGCAGACGAAGTCGCGCGGAGGTCCAAGCGCATTTGTTAAAACACTACGGCACTACGGTCCTCAGAAATTCAAGCGGGTAATGCTGGCGTGGAAGGTCTGAAGACGACCAGAAGAACGACAAGAAGGACAAAGCTGCCAGCAAGAAAGACAAGAAGCTAAGAAAGGCCTTCTTTGTTGGCCAGAGCATGTGGAAAGGAGCAGACTTAGGACGAGATGTGTGAGCTGTTGGCATGAGTCCGCTGATGCCGAGGCAGAAAAGAAGCTTAAAAAAATGGAGAAGAAGGCTGCAAAGAAGGCTTGGCCGAACGCTGTTACGAAAGGCTGCGACTGTTGCAAGTTTGAGAAGTGCACGAGGAGAAGAAGGCATTGAAGGAGAAGAAGCTTTTGGCGAAAGCAGTCGAGGCTCTGTTCAACGGTTGTTGGAAGAACGCAATTAGGGGGTTCAGCTGCACCGGAGGATGACTTGGAATGTTTTGCCAGGCTTCCAAATCCAAGAAGAGGAAAGCATCCAGCTCCAGCGACAGTTCCTCGTAGCTGATTCTTCCTTAGGCATTCACGAAGTACAGCCACAACTTGATGCTTTCCTGCCGTCGGTTGGAAGCACCGCACAGAGAGCTGGCAGTGATATCCCTGCTCGCAAGTTTCACACCATAGACGGGAACGAGAAGCTGTGGCTGGAGCAGTAATGGTGCATCCGTAATCATCATGCCGCTTCATACTTCGGGCATTGCCCAACTGTACAGTGAGCAAAGAGCCATCAAGTGAGCTTTCCAGTGCGTGCTTTGCAGGCCCGTGTGGTCAGTAAAAGGTTTGGATTCCTGGGTAGCACATGTCGTTCGAGCCTGCGTTGACAGGCTCGTTTCGAGCGGAGTCGAGCTGCCTCTCAGTAGCTTTAGCTAACACCGAACCCGATGGTCTGCCTCAACCTTTTCTGTCTTGTGTCTGCTTACGAAAAGCTCATGTGTTCCGACGTTCTTGCTCTTCTTGCGTTGCATCTGCCCCCGTTCTCGGATCGGCACATGACGATCTTCAGATAGTTGTTGTTCCACCGTGCCATGCCCTGCAGCTCTTTTTGTATGCCTGCATTTCGAGCCGCTTTGTTGCGCTCGGTTGGGGCACGGCATGTGGCGATCTGTAATTTGTCGTTTTGCCTGCTCACATCTGCTCGCTGCCTTTTCTGAAGCGGGGAGAAGACATCCGCGGTTTGCAACTTCCGGGAGCCAAAGCCGCACGTCAGCAACAGGCCAGGGCCAGGCATGATTTGGACTTTTCTGGCGCAGTCGAAACATCGCGGAGATGTACGACAGCTGCGAGTGAGTCAGAGCCTCGCCACCAATCCAAGGACGGGGATGTGGCGGTTTTCCTTAGCCCTTGCCTTCGTTGCGGTGGGCTCCGCCCAGGACAGTTCCGCCGAGGATTGAAGGGTCCAGGTAGGCAAGTGAAGTGAAGGCCTACTGTACGGGCGCCAGTTCGGCAGGACTACCGGGCGCAAAAGTGCGCCTTCATCAAGAAGGCACCCAGATTTTTTGCATTCGGAGTAAGTCGGAGTCTTTGTACACTGCTCCTGCCATGTCATACTGAGAAGGAGATCGCTTCCGGTCACAAGGCTTGATCGCGACCTTTCAAGCTATGATGCGTTTGGGGTTAAGGGTTGCGTTTGCGCAAGAGTGCGAGGCTTACCTGTCCAAGCAGCATTGGTTTCAACGTCTGGCAAGGCATGGCAGCAATTTCTCGTCATAACCTATTGTCTATGGTGAGTCGTGTTTTCGGGGAGCTGGTCGGTGTTCCGTTCGAGACTCCATTGAAAACGCACCGCTGCGTGATTACTACACTGCAAGAGGCTAGATGTGAGCATTCATGAAACTATCACCCTGTTGCACTCTTTTGGTTTGCGTCTTGCACATGGTGGTAGATTCACTTGGACGACTTCCCTGGCACGGTTTCAGGTCAAGCATGTTGCTACTTACGCAACTGTTGTCTGCAAGGAATGCTAAGAGCTTCACACTGCATGAGAGCAAGCCTCTTGTGTCGGTGGGCTGACAGGCTACTCAAACTGTGCAGAACCTCAAAAAAGCTGAGATACGAAGCTGTGCACGTTGAAGCCTCGATCGCTGACAGGGTCTGCGGGTTCAGTGACGACCAAGCCTTCGCCATTCCTGCCCAACGGGCCCAACGTCCGGTTCTGGCGCGGCCGGTCCAGGTCTGACCGGGACGGTCCAATCTCATGCACTTCTAAGCTGAGTGTGACATGACCCATCATGACACGCTGGTGCCGGCGGCGTGGGTGCTTCAGATGTGTACTGCGGCTGCCTGTTTCGGAAGTGATTGCCTTTTGTGGAGTGAAATGCTACGCCACATGCAGCAAGCTTTGTCGTACTATGGTACCGAGCATGATCCAACGGCAATTGGTGTACGGAACATATTAGATCATCACGTAGGTAATTTGCTTACTGCAGCTACAACTACAATGAAGCACAGCTGGTACATACATAGAGTAAAGCATCAGTGTGAATGTTGGTTGCTTGTTTGGTTGGTTATCTCTGTGTGTGCACATGTGAAAGAGCTCTGCTCAGCAAGGGCTCTGCTAAGGCTCCGCTATGTAAGCAGTCCCGGTTTGGACAGCCAGCCTGCCTTACTCTGCTTGGTATCGTGATTCACGCTCAACACGTCGGATTCTTTGCAGTCAAACTTTGGTCGGTCCTACTGTTCATCTGAGCTGCCGGTTTTTCAAATCCCGGTCTAGGTAGCTTTGTGAAGGTCTATCCTCTGCCTGTCTTCCTGTCTGTCCGTCCGTCCGTCTGTCTGTCGGTCTGTCTGTCTGTCTGTCTCTGTCTCTCTGTCTGTCTGTCTCTGTCTCTGTCTCTCTGTCTCTCTGTCTCTCTGTCTCTCTGTCTCTCTGTCTCTCTGTCTGTCTCTCTGTCTGTCTGTCTGTCTGTCTGTCTTTCTACTTGTTTTTCTTCCTCTGCCAGCTTGGCTCTCCGTCTTTGTCTGTATGTGTGTTTATTTGTCTGTCCATGTGTACGCTTGTCTGCGTGCGCCCGTGTGTGTGCGGGCGTGTGCGTGTGTGTGTGTCGGTATGTGTCGGTGTGTGTCTGTGTGTGTGTGTGTGAACTCCTCTCGTACATGAGGTAAGGGGCTCACAACCCAATCATGATTTCTGCAGCATGTTTTCTCAGGTCATTTTTTTTGCGGGGGAGTGTCGCACTTGCATCCTACCACACTAAACGAAGCTGTGGATGCAAGTGGGAAGCTGGACCTGATCAGTCCTGTGTACCTGCATGGCAGCCCCCTGTGGTGCCAAGATTAGTTTGAGGACAGGCCCCCTGAGGTGTCCAGATTAGACAAGTACATCACTGTTTTGCACGTCTGCCGCAATCTGACATGCAGCAATCTGACATGCATGATGGCTCGACCCCCATGACTCATCACATGTTGCAGTGGGCTGGCTTGTGCAAGTGCAGCTAGAGTATGTACTGTAAGTGCATCTGTCCGCGCGTGCAGAAGATACTTTCCAAGAGTGCTACAACGGCTTTCTGTCACGGCGCCGTGGTGGTTTCATTTTGAGGCAGTCCTCGTGCATGGGGATCCGTTCTTTCTCCCTCAGTGGAGATGCCGATTCTCTCCCTCTCGACGACACTCGTTCATCATCATGTGTTCATGAGAACCCGATGGGGCCCGAGGTACCGTTCAGTTCGGTTCAAGGCCCTCTTGTCCAAGTCCGGACGAGACATGAGTGTCTGAATGCGCACAGGACGGCATGTGCTGCTGCTAGGTCTGCTCCGCTGGCTATTTCCTGACTTACTTTTACTCTTCCCTATTCCGCTTTTGTGCAGGTTCGCATGTGCACTGACATGAGGTCTAATTGCATCAGGGCAAAGTGTCTGCATGGGAGGCCAATGGTCCAAACCCTGTTCGCATGTTGACCGGACGCTTGCTGTAACTCAAGCACCACGACAGCTGTGTGAGTCTAGCACTCATGATGTAGTTTCACCCAACGTTAATGCAACAAGTGCCGATGATGCAGCAAACAACAGGCACGGCAATGATGCAGCAAGCGCCGCCTACACAGCAGTTCTATCAGCCTGCACCTTCGGCGCCTATGCAACCACCCACACCACAGCAACAGCCGCCACACATGGCTGCTCCTCCTTTGCAGCAATACATGCAGATACAACCACCAGTGCAGCACAACCGCCTGCACACCTGTCAGCACCACCGGCACAACAACAGATGTGCCAGCAGCCACCACCGGCACAGCAACAGGTGTACCAACCACTGCATTTCGCTGCTACTCCGTTTCATCCACACAGCAGCACCAGCCACAGCCTGTGCTGCAGCAGACGACCCCTGTATCCCTTACCCCCACATGTACTTCACCACCACAACCCACATGTACTTCACCACCACAACCACCAATCGGCACCCACATGATGATGCAGCCTCCAACCTCAGCTGCACCTCGACCGGTAACACAAACAGCACACCAACCCACACCACAGCCCCCCACCCCATATCACTATCCACCAGCAACGCCACACCCGCAGCCACCTAGTGCGCACCCACAGCAACAGACAACACCCCACCAACAGCCACACTCACAACCACGAACGTACTACATCACACACCAGCCTCAACACAACCCCACTGGGGAGTCAATCCACAGCAACACACACAGCAACACTCACAACAACACCAGACATCACCGCAACCCACGCAACCACCACGCCCCTTCAACGTTTTCAGCACATCACTGCCCCCATGCAACGACATCAAACCAGCTGCCGAAATCCCACTATCACAGAAGTCCTCTTTCTTCTCTTACGACATCGATGAGGCAGAAGATTGGCTGGAAAAACTCCGTGAAAGAGGGGGCGACAGCGGAATGGATCCCTTTACCCAGGAACGGTTGCTGTCATTGGCCCAGATGCTTGCTGCGTCAGGTTTCGTACCTAACGCACGCGGGCTGGAAGCCTTGCGCTTGTTTGAAACCGACGGATTATATCCATCGATTTTGAACTCTCTGGATGACTCCTCATTGCTCGAATGCAACCGCACGCCTTTCAGCGAGCCGGTACCCTTCGGGGTAACCAAGCAGGAATGGAGGGACTCCCCTCCATCCACTCATCATTGTAGCTTCGCACACGGCACTTCCTTCCAGTGTGGGGCGGAGATTCTGCGAGAAGGGGTTCTGAGACATTCTGAGACCTACAGCGCTGCCCAAAGGAGGGTGCGCCACCTCTTGGCGCGTGTACACCTGGAGAATTGAGCGACTACAGCTTGAATGTTTGCACAGCTCAGCTTCTCAAAAAGCCCAAAGGGCGTCAAAATGTTATTCTCATCTGCTCTTTCGCCGGCGCCGAGCCTCACTACAAGGCGACGTGGGGCAGCCTTACAGATGAAGCTTTCATCTGTGGACGGCGCGGGGTGTTTCGCAACCCCGAAAGATGGGGTGCCCACGCAGGGCACTTACATGTAAAGGCCCTTTTCCTCGCGGGGCACAACCGCTGACCGCACATCGCTGCCCAGCGGTGCAAACTGACAGTCCGCTACATTGGCTTTTTAGCACGTTTCACATGTCTGCAGCTCCTGTCACGTATTTTTTCAGTTTTCATGCCTCACCCCACTGTACCTGTGACAGGTCAATGGCCTCCGACGAGGAATCTTCCTGGCACTCAGGCATGGCCATTCTTGAGCAGCGTGGTCAGCCCTCGTCTGCAGGGGTTCCGCAACAATCCCCTGACGACACAAGCAAGACTAAAAAAGCACGCTACAAAATCAAGAAGTCCAATAAGACTTCTCGCAAGACACGCAAGACTCAACACAGCGATCAATCAGCACGAGCCTCAGCCCGCAGCGAATCACCGGAACATTCGAGCCACCGCCCCCACCACCTTTTTGGGGCACCGAGGCACACGCAAAGCACCCAGCGGCATTCAGTTCAGTCGCACCACGCAACACCACAGGTTGCGACCCAACGTTCCCCCCAGCGAGGGGGAACACCAACAAGCCATCACACCCAGCAATCCCCACGCCCAACTCTCCCTCCTTCCTTTCCTCCCTGCCCTCCCATCCCCTCGCACTCCCCGACACTACAACCAATTCACACCACAGACCACAAACACCACACCCCGCGCCTACACCCCACCATCCCTCCCCAACGACTTTATTCCATCAGAGCAGTTCCAGACTGCCTATGGAAACGATCTACCCAAAACGGTGAAGACCACACCGTACTCACAACGCCTTGGCATCGCAGGCTGCCCCATCGCGGTTCCTCTGCTGGCTGTGATTCGACACTGTTGGAGCTCCTATTGGCTCCGATACCTATGTCACGGACGTGAAGTCTGTCCAGTTTTCACGCGACACGTCTCACATGCAATGTTTGTCACAGAGCTGCTGTCACGCATCAACCATAACAAGCTGGACCTTGACAGCATAGCACTAACACACTGCCAATGCGCCACCCCACCCATACCCAACCCCTCAAAGCAAGCAGCAGCACCCTCTCAAGCGGCTATCTGACACCACAACCTGACCGTGACCGTGGTACGGTGAGCGCCGCACTACCCATCTCCAATTCCCCACTCCACCCCCCAACCTCATCACTGCAGCCACACCCAGTCCACCACCATCCACCACCGCAATAGCAGTCACAGACAGCCCAGCGTCCACGATCAAAAGACGCAAAGTACAAACCAGACTTCCAGGCGCTCCGGCATGCTCCGGCCAAGCCGGCAAAACCCGACATTTTGCACCACCTCCCGGACCCTCCCGGTGGTTTTGGCCATTCTGAAGTGGGTATCCAACGATGGATTGGCGCACTTAGGATCCCAGACGACAAGAAGCAGGAAGTCCGCGCCAACATCGAAGAGCTGCTCAGGCAGTACCCCAGCCTAACTACCGAACAAACAGAGCAGCTCCGGAAGAACGCGGAAGCATGGGGTTTGCCACAGCAATATGTGCGCAAGCTACAGCTACAGTCAACCCACCTGATCCACATTCTCAGTGTCATTGCTCACTTCACCGAGTGACTCATCGCACAAGCTACGCAGCACACCCCACAGCATCAGTTTTGCCAACACTCTACACACCTCACCAACACCATCACCACACTGTCATATCTATTACATGAAGCTGAGTCCCTCTCCACAAAAGCACACGAAATCGGCCTATGGCTGGCGAGCCGCTGCATACTGCTACACGCCCTTACTTACCACACCACACAACAACGTGGTCGCCTACACACTTTCAGACAACTATGCCATCGTACACAACTTCACTACACCACCTACACCTTCGAACGATTCAGCAGTACTGGTGTTGTATAGGCCCGCGTCACCACATCACGACACCACCACAGATTCATGTATATCAGCTGCACTCACAACAACATGCAAACCCGCAAGCAACCGCAACCGAAAATTCCGACAACTACAACACGACGCCATCGTAGATGCCGAATTGTCACTACGATGGTGGCGACATCACCGCAATTATCACACATACATTCCACTGGTGATACAATACAACATACCACACCTCCACCTTGAAGCACAAGAACAAACATTCATACAGCACTTCCAGCCCGAGCTCAATTACCCCCACATTGCACCGCACAAGAAGCGTGCCTTCCGCGGCATCACCCAACCGGCGCGCAACAAGATCTCACAACGCTCCGGCATCACCTCCATATGGAAAAAAACTTCGGCGCCGACACTTTCCACCAGCCATGCGACCACTCCACAAGTCACGCACTTTCCAACGCTAACTTCAGGTTTGGCAAACCATCTGCAGCCTCGCGTCGAACACAAGAAGACGCTTTGATAGCACGAAAGAACTGATGAGGTGGCGAACCCCTTTCGCCCAGCTCTACGCATACCGCCGCATTTCCCGCAGCTTACCCACGACGCATCAACGACCAGCTACCAAAGCCATCACGCAAGAGATCTTTGCTGATCCCCAAAACACGCAGACCAGCATCCTTACCCTATCTCGCACACCCCACGCAAACAGCCACTACCCGCTCCTTCCTTCGACAACGCATCACACTACATCGAGAACACTCCATACCACTTCACCCTCCCACAACCGCCGCCGTATACACACGACACCCACGTGTCACGTATCCAAGATCATTTCCATAATTGGCGGAAATTCCACTGCACGTGGCAACCAGACAACCGCCCACAATGCACATGCCAGCCACTCCACCGGCAACACTCTACACACCTTCACGAAGGCCACATTGTCATACCATTACACGGCCTTGTTCCACAACATCCGTTTCTCCAGTACTCCGGCCGAAGCACATTCTTTCCACCGGTTAAACAACTGAGGCAGGACCTCCTCGCAGCCATACAACGCTGGCACAAACAACATCACCTCCCGTTCCTCCGCCGGAAGACCCGGCCACAACAACATTTAAAATTTGTCGATGCACAGATGAACCTCCACCAACAACACCTCTCCAATCATCTTAACCTCCACGTTGTCAGCAATGCCAAGCAACAGATCCCAAACGGGGTCATCCACAGTGAAGACCACCTTCCCAACAAACTCACGTGGTACTGTCCGCTTCTATACCACACAGCAATCACCAACACGTTTCTCGACCAAGAGGTGTTCCACATCATTGATACCCCACCACCACACCACCACTACAACACATTCACTCGTATACAAAAACTCCTCCCAAAATACAGATGGGCCTTGCAGCAGTGGGGCAAATTCCCCGTGGCATACATATTACCAAAACGAAACAAGGCCTTCACCAAAGGCCGCCCAATCTTTTCTTTCGTGGGCGCCATGATGAGGTCGTTAACAAACGACCTGGCTGATATAATTTATCTTATGCCTCGACAAGCATTGGGCAGGGGAGACACCTTACAACAACTACAGTCACTCAGGCAAGCATTCCGTTCACACCACAACAACCCTGATGAGGAAAACTTCTCCATCAACATTTACAGCCAAGATCTTTCGGGATTCTTTACAAGCGTTTCTATTGACCGCTTTCTTGCCAGCCTCCACCTTATGACACACTGGTACAAGAGCAAATGCACAAAACACGCCTCAGCATTCACAAGCACCCATCACGAACCGGACCCCACCATGCGCGTTCAAAGGGGCCGACCCCGATTTCAAAAACCTGGACGCCACGCCATACACCTTGACCATCTGCCCAGCATTTGCAAAGCAATTCTTCTTTTGAATTACTGCACCGTCGGCCACACCCTTCTACAGCAGACCCGAGGCGCACCAATGGGCTCACCCGCCAGCCCAGCACTTTGCGACATGGTTGTCGCCGTCAGCGAACAATCAGGGATCCACACACTTTTCGCAACATCACCTACAACGTCAAGCACTGCAGCACACCCATTTTCACCATCAGCGGTTTTTTCGCCTTTCAGCTCTCTCTGCAGGCAACATGACTCACGGTCCCCGATGGGATCTGAATGGCGGTGGCAGTGGTGCGACAAGGAGGGTCGCTGGTCTTGGACCTGGTTTGTCGCCACACGTGCCTGGCTCCATTCCGTCCGCAGCAGAGATTCTCAATCACAGACGCAGCCCGCGGACCAACCTACCTCCGTAACGGATACAGGTGGCAGCGCTGGTAGGTCCTCTCCTACCAAACGCAAAAGATCCCAAACACCGTGAGTCGTGAACACGCTTATTCAAATGCAACGTTGCCGATTTCACCGGCCACCATATTCGAATTGCAGCCTCACAGCATGAAAAGACCAATTCAACCTGCATCATTGGTCTGCGTGCGCCCCGGTTTCGGGGCAGCGTGTGTGTGAACTCCTCTCGTACATGAGGTAAGGGGCTCACAACCCAATCATGATTTCTGCAGCATGTTTTCTCAGATTATTTCTTTTGCAGGGGAGTGTGGCACTTGCATCCTACCACACTCAACGAAGCTGTGGATGCAAGCGGGAAGCGGGACCTGATCAGTCCTGTGTACCTGTATGGCAGCCCCCTGTGGTGCCAAGATTAGTTTGAGGACAGGCCCCCTGAGGTGTCCACATTAGACAAATACATCACTGTTTTGCACGTCTGCCGCAATCTGACATGCCGCACACTGACATGCATGATGGCTCGACCCCCATGACTCATCACATGAGGCAGTGGCTGGCTTGTGCAAGTGCAGCTAGAGTATGTACTTCAAGTGAAGCTGTCCGCGAGTGCAGAAAACACTTTCCAAGTGTGTGTCTGTGTGTGTGTGTGTAGCAGCACGAGGGATGAGGCAAGTCCTCATCATTGTTTCAGATCTGTCGCTCTGAAACCGTGCCTGCCATGAGCAAGTCTTAGAGTCGAATTAACGCAGGGGATGGCAGTGCCTGTGTGCTGGTCTCCCATTAACGAAGGCACCAGCCACATGCAGTTCCTGGATGCGGTTGTGCATATCTGGTTTGCCACCCATTGGGCCAGGACCCTCAGCCCCGGACGACGACGTGATTAGACATCCATAAGCAGCTGGCAGGTAACAACCAGCGGAGTTCATTGGAATCTTTCGGCAATCATTCGCTTAGCCAGCAAAACAAAAAGCTGGCTAAAACCACTTTTACTGGTGATTGGTCGGGACATGTCTTCGGCACCAACAACGTGCCACTTCTGAGCCCAGCCATGGAGAATGAGCAAAACCTCAGCCGGATTGTCATCAAACCGCAGCGAAGATCCACAAATTTGTTCCATGCAATGCGAACGTACCTCGGGGTCACCATGAAGGCCATCAAGTACGTGTCCTGAAAAAAGCGTTATTTTCCGTCGGTATCCGTTTAGAAACAGGGACAGGGCCAAACCTCTTGTCAGGCATCAGAATGTACAGTCAAAGATCCTGTGACGTCTCATGTTGCCGTTTTGTCACATTCATACATATGTATGCCCTAGTGGCTACTTGTGTGCCGGGGAATGCTGGGACCATTGTAATTACACAAGAAGCACGGGGCAGTGAGCCTTCTATCATCCACTGCCCAGCGAAGACGGTGATAAAAGTGCTATGACGCAATCTGGGGCGCCAAATTGTGTACCCGCGAGCGTTACTACCAGTGTCAATTGCATGTGTTTTCTGCATTGATATGGCGCGGGGCTCAGCCCAGAACCCCATTGTACCGCTTCGCCGCTGAAAGCACGAATGTTTTTACCCTATAAATCAACCACAGGGAGGATTGCACGAGCGCCCGATTGCCTGTGAATCTGCATGTCTGCGTCTGTTTGTTCCGTTGCTATACTGCTATACTTGAGCCTGCGCATGTGGATGGCTTTTCGTCCCGGCCAGCGGAGCCTGCTTGAGGCGGAGTTCAATGCTGTCCCTATGAAAGACGCCTTGGGTTGGGCTAAGAGTGCCATCACGTCCAAAGAGGGTGCACCTCAGATGCTTTTGGCAGTCTTCCGGTGATGTGGACAGCATCCAGTCAAATCCAAGGCAGAACTCAAATCCGAAGCAACAAAATTGGCGCTCAAGGCCAAAATGGCGCCATTTGCCAAGCATATTCAAAGTTCATGCTCTCTGAGTTTGTTTTCGTGGAAATCATCAGGGATGCACGCAGCCCAAGGTTTGAGCATCAAGATACACAAGAGCTCAAAGAGGGAGCAGCCGCCAATGCCCGAGCACTGGTGGTGTTGTTTGCGGATCGGCTGTTGATTCGTGTGGATTCAGGACTTTATGGGCAAGCTGAAGGAACTTTGGGACAAGAGTGCCGACGAGGAGCGCAAAGTGTAGATGGAGTTGCCTTTGATGCAGGAATACGCAGGATTCAGTTCCGTCTGTGCGCAATGTGAGCCAACACAGCTTTTATGCGGTACCAGTAGGAGAGTTGAACGCAGTCAGGATGGTCAGAAAGACATATGGTGGTTCAAAAGATGTTTATGGATTTGTTGGAGCAAAGTCAAAGTCGAGCCAAGACAAACTAGGCGGCAGCACAAGAATGTCCATCTGCTGGAAGGTTGTCGCGTCTTGCCTTGGGAAAACAAATGCCTAAAACATGTGTCCTAACTTATAGAACCGGGAATCTTCGGTTTGGCATGCGCGAGATTGCAATGGGAAACACAAGTAGCATGTCAGTCCATACTGTCGGGGCGGCAGCTCGTCAATTGCATGCAAATGGAATGTTGAACGTCGTACGCAAAAGCCAAACCGGGTCATGAAACACATCAGAATTTAGTTAAATCCCTTGCTCTTGATTTATTGCCAGAGACGTGGCCGATTGGAGTAGCCGTTTAAAAAGGGCTCAAGGGCCGGCGCACTAGCGGGCGCCAGAGCGCGCAAGAGACATCTTAAGATAACTTCAACTCTTAGCAGCGCATCTCCCATTGAATGGACACTCATCAGTGCCCACGTGCAGCATCAATGTTCCTCTGTTGTACCGAAAGCTGTGTACTCGAGCATTCCGTCCCACTGGGAGACGAAGGAAAAAACGAAAAGTGATATCCGTTGGTAACACCCTTGTCGTAATTCAGCCTACATCCTTGGATGCTCTTGCACAGTTCGGTCGCCGCGTTTTGAACCCGAGCATATCCTGTGCTGCTGACCTGCAAGGAGACGAAGCTGAAGGCGGCCGTCCTTCTGAACAAAGCGAAACAGACTTTGGAGGCGAAGGGTGTGAAGGACAAGTCGACTGCAGCCCAGGTTTGTTGGTACAATTTGGATCGTTTTTGAAGCTGGGACAGCGTAGACCAGGCAAGATAGACTCGTGAGGTCAGCACAGATGTAGACAGTGTACAGTAACGGTGCCGAGAGGACTTGCCAGAAAAAGTCGTGGCAGTCGAGAAGCAGCTCGAGGCAGCCAAGGCAAGCTGCTGATAGTTTCTGCTTGTCGGGCTCATCACGTGCTTGCATGAAACACAGGAGAATTTAGCTGGAGGCAACGTTGACTTGGCAGGGGGCTTATTATGGCCTACGGGTGGCGGATTCTCTGCGCACGAAGTCCAAAAGCCACCGTGCTGGGCAGCAGCTGGCTAAGGCTGAGTTAGCATCTGCTGCTCGAGGCGGTAACCTACAGGGCCAGGCACGTGCCTTGATAGATGTTACCCAGAAGCAGCGGTGGGATGGCACGTATTGTGCAGGCTGCTGGACTGTTGAAGATGGCAATGAAGAAGCCTGAGACGGAGCTCCTTGCCAACAAGGCGATCGCTACAAGTGCGCAATGCAAGCGGCTCGCAGACGCATGACGCAAGGTCGCATTCGCTGTAGGCGAGTCCGTTTGATCCGCTGCAGGCGGCCGAAACCTTGGAGAAGCTGAAGGCTTCCGGTTTGGACGCGAAGGCGTCAACTCTCCGATTGGGCCAACCTGCTCGTTGCAAGAAGCCCCCCAGGTGCTGCAGGCATTCCAGAAAGCTGAGACAAAGCTGGGCCCAATTCACGTGTAGTTAGGATTTCTGAAGCATCCAAGAGGACACAAGGCGGAATGAATGATCAGCTCTCGAAGCGAAAGTTTGCGGGACTCAGTTGGCCAAGTCAGCCTTTTGAGCGCTTCAGCGAGTGCTGAGAAATCCTGGAGCTGGCTAATGCCGGAGGCATTAGCGGTTAGCGGTTCCGTAGCCACCCTGCGCCGGCCGTGATGAAAAGCAGGCTCCTGCCTTCCAGCAGGCTTTCTGCACATGTGTTCTTGCCTTGAAGGTTTGTCTTGCTGATGGATCTTTCCGAAAATGGCTCCAAGGATTTCCAGGAATGAAGGTGTGACCTGGGCAGCAGTCAAAGTCTGACATACACAGTCAAGCTTGCCTTGAGTCTGACTTTGTGATACGTCAACACTAGGGGTACACACCCAAATGTCTCGATGTATTTCGTGGAGGCGAAAAGCTAACCTGGACACGAGAGATCTATTTCACCTGCCATGTCACTAAAAGGTAGGTCGACTCGGGCAATTGACTGAATGACTCCTCTTGGGCCATCGCCGCACTGGGACTTCGCTCCAGCAAAGTAAAGGCGAGCTCGATGGGTTCGCCTTCCACGAGAGAATGCCAGTGCGCAGCTATGCAGACGCCTTGGCGTCTGCTGGCGGCTATCTTTTCTGCATAGCTTCGTCGACTCGTGAGTGGATCCGGCAATTGCCATTGCCTGAGGCCGACTGGAGGAAGATTGCAGATCTGGCGAAGGAGGTCTTGTCGCTCTTGGAGGAGGCTGTGACGCTGTGATGACAGTGATGACAGTGTGACACAGCAGAGGTATACTCGTACAATACTCGTGGAGCTTGTGCAATGGTGCAAGCAGGAATGGCCAGAGGTGATTGCCTGGCCGGGGACCTGTTCCGCTCCTCTGCGGTTCTTGTAAGGCTTGTCTTTGCCCTGAAGGTTGGTGGTGGGCTCCGGCCCTGCCTGGGTGCTGTACGTTGTCGTCGTGCGAAGGTGCATTGACTCGACGTGGGCTGGGCCCGGCCATGCCCGGCCCTATGGATTTGAGGCTTGGGAGGCTTGGGAGGCTTTGGCAGGCCTTGGAAGGGCGTCAAGCAGAAACTATTGCCCCGATTCTGTAGGACTGCAGGGCTGCAGAAAGCTTACAGTCTTTCCAAGTTGAGGCTCCCATGCGCTTCGAAGACTGATGGCCGAGTAGGACAAGATACTCAGTACCCCAACGGCGCCCACCCAATGCAAAGGCCTCGGAGCAGTGCAGCAGCAGCTGTCGCTTGGGCGACGTGGCTTGCTGTGCAGGCATTGGTCCTGCAGCGGTTCGGTGCATGTGAGAAGCAGACTGCATGTACTCATCATCGAGGTTTCTGCCCAGGGCTCTGGTGCCCTGGATGTGACAAGGAAGCGGGCGCTTGCGGCACTCCAGGTGTTTCATCTTGCTTCCCGTCAGTCGCCACGTTTCGTTGCGTTTCGGCCACTGCTAGGCTACGCATGAGGTTGCGCAGAAGTCTGTTGTGATGGTGGAGGTGTCGTTTCCTTTTGCCTCCTTGGGTGCCTATTCACGCGACCCATATCCGTGCGAGGCATGGATCATTGTCTTTCTTCCGTTTGTTGCTGATCTGTGGAGGCACGGCAGCATGGCCCACGCTTTCTGCGAGAAAAAAGCATGTCGAAAGTTGTCAAAGCAAAGCTTTCGCGTCGCAGGCATTCTCGCAGTGCCTGGAATGCTCTCAGCTTGCCAGCACGGCTTGTGCGCCAACAGGACGACGATGTTTTGCACAGGTCTTCAGCTGAGACTGCAGGTACTAGTCGGCGTCCCGGTGGGCCTGTACCTGACAGCCTTGGTTGTTAGGAGGAGCCATGCGTGCTGTTGAGCCACAAGGTAAGTCTGCAAGGATTGGGCATGACCAGCACAGTGCTATTGACTGCTATTGTGCCTTGCAGGATTATCAGAGCTTGCCGCCGAAGAAAGGAAGGTCTGCGCCAAGCAGTCAAGCACAGCACCTAGAGATCTCCAGGGAAGGCAAAAGGAAAAGGAAAGGATGCGCCGCAGTGCTGGCGACTCACAGGGTCCAGGATCTTTCTCGCAGCTTTCATCCTCAGGTCTTTTCTTTTCCACGGCTCCTTTGTCTTGGCATGCCCCCTGCTTTGGTTCTCTACAGGACTACACAACAGCTCTTTGAGATTTCGTTCATCGCTTGTGCAGTGAAGATTGTGTGCAAGGACGTGTCTCTATCTGGTGGTTGAACGTCTTGCTGTCGAATGTGCTCACAACAGCGCCAAGCCAAGCCGCGTTTGAAGCCCAAGGGCACGGCCCTATTTCTTGAGTTCGTGGTGTCGCTGATCGCAAGGTCGCATGCACTCATGTGACGATGGGTTTGCGTTATTCCTCTGGCAATTACGGATCACGTAAGCCGTAAGACCGAAGATCGAGTATTAGCAAGTCCGATGCCACGACGTGGTCCGTTTCTCTGCCCGCAAACTGGTCAGACGAGATGAACAGATCACATAACGAGAGTGCTATCTGAGAACATGCTTTGATCTGGGAAGAGACATGAAGAGGCTGATATCCTCCTCGTTATTGCATGTCACAGTGCTCGAATGGTGCAACAGTGCAACACTGATATCGCATGACAGGGCTACAACAATCTGTCGACGCTGCAAAGTATCATTGAATCATTCTTCGATATGCAAGAGCACGATAGTCACGAGTGGTCCAGAAGGTAAAGAAGCTGTACAAGACACAACTCTACCTGTGACGGTGCGACGAAGCACCAAATGCACTTTTGGATAGAACTAGCGCAAGACGACCTGCAAGATAGACGTTGGTCAAGTGAGCAACTGTTTTTTCCAAGTCAGCATGGTGTCCAGGTGCCTACCCTAGGTTCGCTTGTTGCCCTGGGCTGGCAGCCACTCTTCGACCCAGTGGCTGGCACGTCCTCAGCGACAGCAATCGAGGACAGCAAAGTCTAGAATTTGAGCCGTGCGTTGATGCCAGGCAAAGTCGCGGGTGTGCAGGATATTCAGGGGCAACCTGCGCTGCCCTGGAGAGCTCTTGGCGATACCAACAGCATGGGAACCGTGGAGGCGCGATGTTCCTTCAGAACATTCCCTGACACAAGTCATGCAAAGCAAGTACCCAAACCAACACAAAAATGACGCTAAGAAGCCTACCTGAGCCTGCCAGCACCACCGTCGAAACAAGAAGCACAGGTGCCATGACCCTTTCACAAGAGGCTTGCCAGCCCCGCATCAGGAGCTATAGACGCAGAGGGCTGTTGCCAGTGAGAGCAAAGTTGAACTCGGTCCGGAAATCGGTGCGCAATCTACGGGTGTGACCTTGAAAAAGGGCAGGCGAAGACACACAAAACAAAGAACTGGAGTGCGACGACAGTTTTTTGCCAAGCCTTGCCGGGAAGGACATGACAAAGTTAGCTCCGAATGTCATTGGCTTCGGAAGTCTCTGTTGTGTTAAGGCCAAGCCCTAGTTCTGCGATTGGCTGAGTCCAGTGCTTCGGTAAAGACGAAATTATGCAGCCTTGTCAGCCTGTCGGCTTCCACTTCAGTGCAGGCCGCTTCAACTGGAATGCGGCCGCGAAGACGAAGCCATAGGAGGTGCTAAGTGAGGCAGATCCGATGCTGCTCACCACGAGCTTTCACGTGTCCCAGGGCTGCCGTCGACACGCCTACCGCTAGACCAGTAGCAGCCTTGTCTGCAGCCAGAACCTGTGTTCGCCAGTGTTGCAGCTCCGCAAGCAGAGGCCCAGCCGAGTTCGCTTCGGCCGAAGTCCGAATGTGCAGCTGTATGGCACATGTCTCCGAAGGTTCTCTCTGAGCTCACTGAGGCTGTGGCTTTCTTACTGGGCTTCCTGGCCCCTCCTTCAGCTCCTTGAGCAAGGCAGGTCAGGTCAGATCGGGGCAGTCAGTGTGTCGGACGGATGTCAGGATTGCCTGCCCTGCTGGAGCTACAAGTTCTCGGTGTCAAGCAGGCGCGGGGCTGGGCCGGGGCTCGCCTGTTACCTATGGCTTTCTTGGCTTCCTCTCGATCTCGAGGTGCAGGAACTGCAATCGCAGTCGAAGAGAGTTCTCATAGTGTATGTGTCAGACACCGAGAGCCGAGGGGTAAAACACAGAAAGTCATGTGTATTGAATCCAAGGCTCTGGCTTCTGGTGTGGAAGGGAAGCCGTGCTCAGCTCGCTGTCCTGCGCCACGGTCGCTTTAAAAGAGGGGCAGCGACATGCCAAAGGGCAGTTCGTGTGCGAGGCGATTCACACTTGGCCGATGCCGGTTGTGTCGGGCTCAGGATCGCCGCGCTGGACACTGCACTGCATACAAGCACCCTTGCGGCCGAGTCGCCGAGGCTAGAGATCCTTCCGGGCCTCCTGGGAGTTCACGGACTTCAGATTCTGAGCATGCTGCGAGGCTCCACGAGGCACTTTTGCATCGCTCGTGCTCCGCTGACATGGGCCAGGTGGAACCGAGGGGATGCCAGTGCCATCCACAGCTAACATGTTCCTGGCGTGCCTTTGCTGGAACGGCTTTGGAAAGCACGGGGTCGAGCAAATCCAAGCCACTTGCACCAAGTTGCATCGGGTGGGTTGGGCGGTTTAATGCTTGTTATGCTGTCATGGCTTGACTGGGTTCCCCTGCCATGGCATTGTCGAAGGGATGGGTTCAATTGCAAGCTGTGGCCTCGTTCTCTGCTCGCCCGATAAGCTCGGTGGTCTTCGAGGCAACAGCTTGTGACGTAGAACCCAAACTCGGCGAAGAGTTTGGCCATCAGCAATTGCCGTTTGAGCCATGAGATCTGTTGGCACATCAGCCCGCGTTGTTGGTACTTCTCGCTGTTCCAAGGAAGCTTTCGGGGGAGGCTTCAACGGTTCCATCTGGTCTGGTATCTTCCGCCACGCCTTCACCGTTTTACCCATGTGATATCGCTTGACTTCCCTGATCTTGGCTGACCCACCCCACTTAGGGCTCAAATTGATGGGAACAGGGAGGATCTCGTGTCCAGATCCCACCTCTCCCGTAAAATGCAGGTTTCGATCGATGAAAAGGCAGAGATGCGGCGTTGTTTTTGCAACCACTCGTTGCATCAAGCGGGTTCATCAGAGCGCAGAAGGAGAAGGCTCAGTACACCAGTTCTCTCATGAAGAAGACCACAATGGCCCGGCCGTATGCTTGCCCTTAGTGCGCCTGTCCCACCTAGGGTGCTTTGTGCAGTCACGACCCAGCACAGTACTCTGGTGGGCACACTGGCTGGAACCCCATGGCACTGCTCCCACTCACGGCTGGCTCGTGGCTCGCTATTTGATCTCACTCATGACCCAGGTTTCAATCCATCTTCAGGCGTGGCTGGCGTATGTTGGCAGCCGCTTCCTGCCAGCCAATATTAGGTCACTGGCAGAGGTGTTAGGAGTCAGGAGTGCGAGAGCGAGACAGCATTGTTTGAGGGCGCAGCGACGGTCACGTTGAATTGAGATTTCTTCCAGCGAGTTTGCAAGCTCTGGAGCTCGAGATCGAAGCAGTTTGAGAACACATTGGCCTGTTCTTTTTCAGCTTGTCAGCTTGTGCTTTGAATGTCCATCTGGAGAATTGCCATAATAGGGGGTTTCGACGATGAGAAATGGCAGCCCCAAAGCTAGACCAGGCCACCGCGGCCCTCGCATTGCTGGCGGCATCAGCTTCTTGGCGCTTAATGTGTGGGTGTTTGTTGGCATGGTTGGGTCCAGTGGTCATACTAACATTGGGGCATTTGAGCCAGGTAGTTCTGTTCTACCGGCTTGTCAGCGTCACCAACAGCCGTGACCCCGGGCACGGCAAGCACATGCGACTACCTGCAAGTCCGTCTGCGCTGCGGCATAGGGGCAAGCTCAGGAGCTCTTACAGCGCTAATCTGGGTCTTTGCCGCAATGGATACCGCCGACACCTTGGCTGCCGATGCCGGCGAGATTTTGCTGGCAAGGACTCGGAAGATGGCTGAGCATCGCTGAGCCTTGAGTGCGAGCCTTTAGCGCGCCTTGGAGGAAGCTCGCATTTTGGGCCGTGGCTATGCTGTGGTCTGCGCTGGTGCAGCTCCCCTTTGTTGGAGTTGGGCTCAGGTCTGGGAAGTGGTGGGGAAGGGCAGAGTAGCAAGGCTAACCCCGCACCCCCCTCCTGTACTCCCCCCTACACTGCCTACACTTTCACCCATTTTTCAACCCGCCTAACAATTCAACCATTCAATCCGGCAATACACAAAGCACTTCCCAAAACCAATACAATAATCCCGAAACAAAGCAAGACACCCAAACCAATACAATAAGCCATCACATAACCGGTAAAGCAAATGAACTTGGTTGTTTTTATCGGTAGGAGGAGCAACAACAGCAGATAGTTTAGAAGTTGATAATAGTACAACCAACGGCGATACAATAACTTCAACAAACTCTAATGGTGTTGAGATTTTAAAACTACTAGTGATACGGTCAGTGCAATTGGTACATTAACAGCGAAGGGAGAATCTTATGTAGATGTCAATTTGACAGGAACGCCAGAAGTTGCAGTATTAGATGTTTTTGTCGAAAAATTAAAGATGACACATGCTCAATTAGCAGGACCAATAGACCAACTACTTTGGAAATCCAAATGCAAACGGAGAAACAATAACTGAAATAGGAACGTAACAGTTAATACTGATGGTATTGATGTAATCGGTGATACATCTTATTCAGGAAGTATTGGACCAAGTACTGATACAAGATTAAAGCAAGATAACAGAGAAATCAATTCAAAGAAAGCAGTTGAATTAGTAAAATACGTTGTTCCTAATACATACACATTTATTGATAAAGAAAAATACGGCGACAGGTGGCATTGCGGTTTCATTCCTAATGACTTTTCTGAACTGATAACATGCCATCAGAATGGAACAATCTTGTTAGAGAAGGAATGGACGGATATTCAAATTTGATGAGAGTATGACTACGCCCTTGCTTTGGCATGCTTTACAACATGCACTGAATGGAGTAGACAGTCCACAGAAACAGGTTAAGAAGTGAAAGGGTAAAGGGAAAGGATATAACAGCGATAGTAATGAATATAAGTTATAAGATAATATGGTAAGTAGAACTTCAAAAGATGATAATGATAATGACTGTATTAATCACCTGAACAGTATCAGTGAAAATCATTTAGATTTAAGCAATATTGACAAACGACAAATGAAATTTTAAAAGAGATGATAAAGGAAATAAAAGAAGTAAAGGAAAAGAAGAAGGATAAAATAATGCATCGTTTGCCTATTCAAACATGTAATTTCAGTTTGTTTGGTGTATTAATTTCTAGAAAACAATATTAGTATTCTTCTTCAGTCAATAATAAATGCCTTCTCAAATCTGACATTAAGCATCTTGTTGATATCTTGGCTGTTCCTTTGCTTTGTAGAAGAATGAATATGGCGCATCATTCCCCGCTTGTTGATACATATCATACAATGTCTTTTTATCAACAAGGGCACCATTTTCTTCTAAGAAATTCTTAACTTCTGTCAGATTTTTTAGTTTAAAGATGTATAAAGAACTCGCATTAAGACGAACAATTGGAGCAGTAGAAGAACACTTTTGTAGTGATAAAATGCAACTGACCGCTTGTTGTCTCCGCCTCGCAAATAAACCGTGTAGAAAAGTTGAACATCTGAAAAAAAATGTCGTCGCTGTGGTCGTCAATGGCAGTACATATACTGAATACATCTTTTTATTTGTTGTTTTTCTGAAACTCAATAGGTCTTCTTTTGTATCATCCACTTTCATTACTTCTTTCTGGTATTTCCTGACTTCGTAAACCGCAGGGTCGCCATGAATTGAAGGCATGAATATATACAGTCTTTCAGAAGAACCGCGGTTCATATTAAGCAAAAGGCTTTGGATGAGAACCGTTTCGCCCCTGTTCTTGAAGCTACAACAATTGAACGGAAGGGTAATTTTGGCGTCATTTCAGACTTGACTTGTTTGTATTTGTATTCAGGTATGTTTATTGGTTTGTATAACGTTTATCAGACGTTATGAATACTACATAGAAGAGTTATATCGTTATAAATATACGAGCGATTATAATGACCATTCAGAAGTTATAGACGAGATAAAGAACATCGATATAATAAAATGACGAGATAAAGAATGTGTTGTCATAGTTTTTGGAGTTCTTGAACGCAGTTTGCTATTATTGTAAAAAAGTTAAAGATCTAAACAGTATAAACCAGCGACATTAAAGGAAACAGCAACGATAAAGGATTTCGTATTAATGCCAGTGGCATATCTTGTATCCCCTGTCGTTGTAAGAGACACTTTTTTCATCTGGAGACCAAAACAACAAGGGAGAAAAATATATTAACAGCGAATACTCTTACTGATAAAAGGAATACTAAATTTGGTGCCGGTGGGCATACTTTGCCCGATGATATTCTTAAACGAAACCAGATACTAATTTACAAGCAGGAAGTGTTGAAATATGCGATACAGGATGGGGCAAACGTCAAAGTACACCCGAAGAGTTAGAAGAAAGAGTAGAGAGAATTGAAACAGGTCTTGATTTAATGAAGAAAGATATAGAAGATATAAGCGAACATAAGTTTAGATTAGATTAAGGATTTGTTTATATTACAAAATGACAGGGCAAGATGCAATCAGTGGAAGAAGGAGAAGTGAACTCCTATAATAGCAACCCCAGTGGATGGACTGATGAAAGGGGAAGTAATGAGCTACATTCAACAGCACTACATAAGCTAATGCTGAATTAGTTTGTGAATGCTTTTTATAACAGTATTACAAAATCATTCTTGTTTTTTGACACTCTATGTTGATGAAATTACTGTATCGTTTAATGTTAAAGATAGTTATAAATATGAAAATGATATTAAACACAGTCCTACTTGTAAGATATGTCTCTTCTGACGCCTTTAGCGTAGAAAAAGATTTCGTTCCAAAGGACTACAGACCCCATCCGATCCGGCGCAGATTCCGTCTGAGAGCTTCTGTTTGACATGAACATGCCATGAGGAACAACGTACAATGTACATATGCACCGATCAACCGGTGCCGAAAAGATTCCGAGAAAAGAAATATGATAGATTGGCAGATCTGGGATAAGTCCCACTGCCCAAGCTTGAAGCAGACGAAACACTAAATCCCGCTGCCCAGGCTTGGTGCAGACGAAACGCTCGGGTCATTTATACACCGAATGGAAAAGGGAGTCTTGCTCACTTGCTCAACAATTCTACCATGCACGAATAGTGCTTTCGTAGTTGAAATAAAAGCTAACGGCATGTTGAGTTTGGTAGGCTTGGGTACATGCTCTTCATTCCCAAGTGTCGTCCGGCTGCCATTTGGGTCAAGCCGTCCCGTCAGAGCCAAACTGGCAGGACCGAAGGTTTGACCCGCCCACCCTCCCTTGTACCGTGGCACGGCCTTCGGTGGAGGTACCCTGCTACGCAAGGGCTGCGCGAGATGCGACGCCTTTGGGTGGATCCCGTCACGCGGGGCTGCTTCTCTCTGGGGTGTCAGAGTGAAGCAAGCTGGTGTGACCAGTTGCGTGTTGGGCGCCTGTAGACGCCGGTGTTGCCGGCACAGGTGCGGCCCATAAGCATACTCCGAATGCATATCTCGAGGGCGTCTCGAGTTGTACTTCACTGGGGTGACCACGCGTGCTGAGGAGTCAAAAAGGAGAGTGACACCGAATGCTCGGCTATGAACCGGATTGATGCTGGAATGAAAGATTGAAACAACTTATGTAGGAGATGCTTAAATAGCACGAGTGGTTGTAAGCAAAAAGCATGTCTTTATAAGGGTTTCAAACGCATGTTTCATAAAGCCGGTAATGCAAGCTCCAATCTAAAGCTTTCATATATGTCCGGCGAAGATGATGTTGCAAAACCAATCAAGCGCATCAACAGTCAAAAGATTTTCGAGAAGTTAGAACTCATATTGAGAAAGAATTCGAAGAATTTATTAATAAACTTAAACAGGTTAAAGAACTAGTGGATAAAGGCAGTGACGCTTAAAAGAAGAAGAGAAGCGTATATGTTAATAAACTGAATCACACGGATATTAAGTTTCCAAAGAAGGAGACCTTAGAGTATTCTGAGATTAAGTTTGACGACAAAGAGAGAGCAAAGGAAATATCGTATATGACAAAAAATATTTAACAAAGTACATTTGAAGAATTCGGAACGTATATATGAATGGCAGAAGCATCCGGATATACAAACAGGGAATAAATAAAACAAGTAATGACCTGAACTTGATAAAGTATGAAGTTATGAACAAATTAACCGACAACATACCATATATTGAAAACTGTATGATGACGACTTATGTAAGGAATGGAAAACTAATTGTTGAAATTATAGACGGAAGAACAGTAGATATGATGAGAAGAGAAACGAAGGGAACTTTTTTTTAATAAGTATTCTTCACCGTATATTTTATTTCATGTCACGCCATTCAAGTGGCAGGGTTATAATCGTTTGGGTTTTTTTCTTTGAGGGTCTTACCCCACACCTCATTCCGATATTGGTTAGAGCATGGATAAGGTCATAGGGTTGAGGTTGTCATGGTTTAGGACTATGTTTTGGTTTCGGGATTATTGTATTGGTTTGGAAGTGCTTTGTGTATGGCGGGATTGAAGGGTTGAAATGTTAGGCGGGTTGAGAAAAGGCGTGAAAGTGTAGGGAGGACTATAGGATGTGAGGTGTGGGGTTAGCCATTGCTTGCCAGAGTATGGAAGAGTGCATGGGAAGACCGCAGGCTGTTTACCCCCGTCGTCTTTGCCTTGCTCATGGTGGCAAGTGAGACCATCTTGCGACGAGTCATCCGGCATTGCATGCGGGTTCGAGCGCTGGCGTGTGTTGTGCATGTGAGACTGAAGCAGCGGTTAATGTTGGTTTCGGTGTTGTGTGGAGCTGCAACAAGCGAGTTGAATGAGACCAAGGTAGTGCAGCCTCTGCTGGAGCTTCTGACAGCACGTTTGCGCCGGCTCCTGCTTCAATCTAAGCTGTCGAACATCGTTTGTTGCATTGACTCGATGCCAACAGCTGCAAGTGAGGTCGCTCGTGGGGCGGAGGATGTTTGGGATGACAACTGCGCTGCGAAGCTTGCCGATGTGGCTGCTCAAGTTTTGGGCCCAGGATTGCAGCATGTCATCACATCCAGCAGGCAGCTCTTGTTTCAGGTTCTTGTCTTCCAAAGCTTCCAGGCTGGCTTCGAGAAGCAGATGCTTGTCGACAGCCAGAGAGCCACAACATACGTGTGCCATCCATGTGTCTGCGACGAGAGGCGCACCACGGCGAACGCCTCCGCTGCACATGATGCTGGTGTGCAGCAACAGCTGCCTGACCTCCAGGCTCCTGGCCAAGGCGGCCAAGGCGAGAGCGGTGTGACAGCGATCCTAGAGCCCTCCAACTCCAGAAGGACGAGCGTGGTAAGCTGCTCTTCCCAGGCCCCAAGCGCCAGCACAGTGCCAGAAGGGGACCAGGCCCAGGCGCCACAAAGTCCAAGTCCCAATCAACTCCAATCCATGCAGCCCGAAGTAGAAGCTCCCGCACACGTTCTTGGCAGTCCAAGTACTGCGGCCTCGTCTGCTGGCAATCCAAGCCCAGCCCCAACATCACCAGCTGGCGTGCGCCATCGTGGAAAGAAGGGGCGGCGCAAGTAGATTCCGCAAAGCCCCTTCTCTTCGCGATTGGAAAAGTTCTAGCAGGCGGCTCTGTCAAACCCGGCGCTTGGCCCGTCCGACCCGACCGCACCGGACCTGGCGAACTCAGAACGATAAGCAAGGACAGCAGGCCGCCACATGCCGCCATCCTGCCGAAGACCAGGTACGCGTCCCTTCAGCTCGTCGTGCAGAGCTTGCGTCGACAAAAGGGCGACTTGAGCCAACAGGAGCAAAGTCATCCAGGTATCAAGGAATCACAAGTTGCATTTCCAAAGCTGCATGGTTGCTTTGTCGAGTTTGGCTCATTAGGATATCGAGGCTGCACCATGTAATCAAGCAAAGCTGGCCAGTGGAGGCGATCGTGAGACCCAACCGGGGAGATGTCGCGACGAAGCGTCAAGTCCACAAAGGAAACAACACGACCGGTGCTCAGCTCGTAGCGGTCGTAGCGATGGGCCCTCCGCTTTGGGTGAGTGCGGACGCCGGGAAGGCCAGCCCCACTCAGATCTCACTCGTACGGGACGGCCTGTGTTTCTTCGCGCTTTCTGGGAGACTTCAGGACAGTTTCGATGACGAGTTAGGGATTGAAACTCTGTGGTGAGAGGGTCTGCGAAAGGGAACATTCAGTGACACACCAAAACGCAAGGGTTTCGATACAAGGGACCACCAGCCGGAGCTAATGCGCACATCCTTGATGAAAAGTCTCATGCATGTCTGGATGAACTCGTGTGCTGCGACAGGTCCTTCAGACACTTGGCCAATGCTGTGCGGAAGCTAGCAGGCGTGAGCTGGTTGCTAAAACCGGTGAGACTGAAGATGCTGATGAGGCATGGAAGCAGGCCTCACTTACATTGTGGTCGTTGGCACTCAGTGACTATAACACAACAATCGAACCAAAAGAGGGTACAATCCTGCCGGTCATGACGTTGTCGCTTGAGTCGCGATTGCAGAAAACCGCCGGCAGCACAAGCAGTAATTGGGGAAGTGGCGGAGAGGAAGGTGCCAAGGCAACTTTGGACAAAGCACGCGAGTCCAAAGACTCTTCCAAAGAAGCTCAAGCACTTCTGAATCTAGCGGCCTTGCAGGCTTCCGCTTGGGCCGCTTCTGGAGCAAAGTCTGCTTTGCGTCCTATTGGTGACTTGCTACAGAATTCCCTTGCAATATTCGAGAAGGATAAGGACCACAGCGGCGAAGCTGTCGCCTGCAACATGCTCGCGAACTTCTACATCCTGCTGGGTCAAGCGAAAGATGCTGTGAGGATGGTTAAGCAGGGGCTCACCGCCACTCGCGCTTTGAGCAGCCGGCTGCATGAAGTTCCCCTCCTCCAGACCCTGATGGCAGCGAGCTTCTTGCGCAACGACGCGGACGAAGCGCTGCGCGCCAGCTGCGAGATCGCCACAATCTGCAGAGCTTCGAAGGCTTCGGCTGTGGCATGTGCACTGGCGGATGCTTGCACTGCGCAGGCACATCTTGCCAATGACGAACAAGGGCAAGCCCAACGACTTGCTGAGGCTGCACTCAAGGCATGCAAGGATGCCAAAGACGTCGATGGCGAGATTCTTGTGCTGGGTGCCTTGCAGGAGATCGCCTTTGCTATTGGCAAGCCTGTATCCGCACTGAAAGCTGCACAAGACTTGCTTGAGAAGGAGCGTAAACGTGGGATCAAGGAAGCAATTGCCAGAGCACATCTCCTGGTCTCCGTATCAGATGCAACTGCAGCGTCATCCAGCGATCTGGCCAAGCAGGCCAAAGAACAGTACGCATCGCTGAAGGGCTCTTTGGTTGGTGAGAGCCTGGCGCTGGTGTCTTTGGCCAGGGCCCTTTTCGCTCTCGGAAAGACCAAAGAGGCTGAAAGCGCTGCCAAGGAGGCAATGGCCTCCTTTGCTTCGGAAGTCGGGCAAGGGTTTGCCAGCTGCCTCTTGGCCCTCGCACAGCTCCGCCTGGAGGACGGAAAGTGAGGGAAAGAGCTGTTCGTGTTGGGGGCCAGAGGTAGAGAGCTTTTGGTTTCTCCAATCGTTGAAGGATGCTGTGGCAGCAGAGCGCCTGGCCCGAGAAGCCTTGGGACTCTTCCAGGCAGTGCCCAGCTGGGCTTGGGCTTGGGGTATCGGATCTATGATGACATGTTTCAGCCTCGAGCCGCGAACTAGGCTTAGCAGATTTTGCCCGGACCTGAACCAATGACAGTTCGAAAGGTGTGCTCTTTGTTGCCTTCAGGATGGACGCCACCGGGTCGGACAGGCATTGGCAGAGCTGCTCGTCAGGAGCCCCGCTTTCAGCAGTATTTGTCCTTGTGCTGACAGATCGGCACAATTCTCTTCTCCCAGACGGTTCTCGCAAACCCATTGATCCGCATGGTGGGCTCTAGCAGAGATTATTCATACCAGAATGTTCGTTGCCGTTTGAATGCATCTGTTGTAGGTGCACTTACTTCTTGGGATTCGTTTGGAATCGCGGTCTGAGCCTAATTCGAGCCTGCACTGCGTGCCTGCGGCAGAGAAGATGGGATGCCCGGCACCTGCAGCTTTTTCACATCTGATTTGCTTGGACTGTCCCCAATGCGAAACCAGGCACGGGCAGCTCAAACTGCTTCGCAGGGCTTGCCTCTGGGCGACCTCCCGCCGAAGCAGATGTGCTTGTCGTGGGTGCGGGACAGAAGTGAGACAGCAGGGTGACGTGAATAATGCTGAAGCATGTTTTTGCTGTGTTGCCACGTCGTGATTCGGCACCCGAGCAAGCTCAACCATCACTGCTACCAGTTACCAGAAGAGCATCAGAGGGTTCACATATTCCATCCTCATCGCCCGCATCGCCATGGTGCGAGCCTGCAGGACCGGCTGGCATTGCTGCAGTGGTGGCGTTGCAGCAGAGGAGGTCACATGTGCACTTCTTGTAGAGCACAGCGTGCAGCCAGACGCATGAGCAGGCGTGTTGTGTGGGTGGATCCAGAGTTTCAATCGGGCCGATTGAAGCGCTTCCTCACGGTGCCTTGCAACACCAAAGTTGACATACTTGCGTTTTGGCTGCACTTCATTCGTCTGTGCTGGATGCAAGAGCAGGGTTTCAGCTTCAGGATGGCATTTGCTGTGCACGTTTTGGCTCTGTTTGTTACATGTCGAATCAGCTTCTGGCCATGCGGGTTCGCAGTGCGGCAGTTGGTTAGCAACCACCGGAATGGTCATGCGACTGTGTGCCTATGTGGTTGGATCTTTGCTGGTCCTGGCTGCCGCAGTGCCCAAGTGCCAAGACATTCACACGTGGCATAACGTCACGGCATATCGTGGCACATGGAGGGTCCAGCTTGCGTCCATCAACGAAAGGGCCCTCTTCTACTGGCCCAACTGTACCGAGATGGGTGCAGCCCCGACTTGGGAGGTCGTTGGTGGACAGCTAGTTCCGGCTGACAGCGCAACCTTTGGCTTCAAAATCGCCGAGGGAGACACTTTCGATGTCAGCTATTCTTTGACACTCGTCCGCAAAACAGCCGAGCCGGTCGAACCGCATGCAGCGCGAAGTAAGCGCGAGGCAGAGGCTGGCCCCTCCAGAAGGCTTTTCAAGAGTATGTCATGCGTGTATGTGATTGCAGCAGCAGGCCCTGCACAGCCAGACGTGCGTGCAGAACCTTTCAATGGAGCAACATGCATGTGGGAGAGGAACGAAGGAGTCGGAGAGAACTACCAGGTCGACTTTCCACCGGGAGATGCGCTAGATGGCGTGGACGTCGTTGTTTGAGCGAGACTGCCCTTGACAAGTTTGGACAGAGCTCATTGACTTGTAAGATGCGACTTGTGTAACATCCAGTTGCAGTCCTGCAACAGCGACCTGCAGCAACTCTGCGGTTGAAAATCGGAGTCAGTTTCCTTCGCTGTGCAAGTCAATGCACATTTTTGGCCATGCAACTGTCTGCAGAAATCGAAATGTGTGCAAAGCATGTTTGGTCGCCTAATTGTCTGCAAAAATCGAAATGTGTCGAATGCACGGACATTGAATGAGCTATGTTCCTGTGACCGTGCTGCTGCCAGCAGTTTTGTTATGCCCATGTTTGACGACGTGCTGTAACATAATCCCGAGTTGTGCTGGCTGCCAAACTCGCGAGATTTGTTGCTGGGTGGGTGCCATGAAAACTCGGCTGAGTGTTTGGGCTCGTGGGAGAGTCGCCTCACTACCGCTCATCTTTGTCTGCGCCACGTAGTATCTTGCTGTAGTGCACCATAGATGCCAAATTTGTCACCGCAGCTGCGCACCACCGCTTGTAGGCTGCGCTCGTCAAGCAATCGAAGCCAAACTGCGGCCTTGGTCGAATTTCGACGATGCCAGATGTGTAAGGTAAGTTCGCATGTTACACAGCCCGTCCGTGCAAGAGCGCTTGCCTGTTCCGGGCAGTGCAGACAGGCAGGGGTAGAAGCCAGAGGTCAGCAAACTTCTGGACTCTGGAGTTCTTTGCTGTCATGTGACCCACTGCTTCAACTAGCCTGCTGCATTCTGCCGTGGTAGAGGTTTGCAGCTAGAGTCTGCTAGAGTTAGTCTAGCCTCTTGATGTTTTCTGCTCTTGGCACCGTGTAAGCAGTGTTAAGCTGGCACGTAAGTTCCAACCTGAGGCGAGCGAAAGCAACTTTCGACATCCACTTTTGCAACATGCCCCTCGGATCTGCACCCAGCAGCAGCTGGAGTGGCGAGTCTTGGGTATTTGTTGAGAGGAGGGGCCCTTGGCACCGCGTGCATAGATCAAGAGATGTTCTACAGCAAAGCCTTCTGATGACGACAGCGATGATGATCATCATCACCACCACCAACACAATGTCCATCATCGTGGTCTCATCATCATCATCATCATCATCATCATTCACCATTGTCATCATCATCATCATCATCACTAACATTATTATTATAGTCATCATTTCCGGCCACATGTCCATCTCGGCATTGTCATCATCGGCATCAGTGCCCTCGTTTCGCCATGACAACAGCTTGTCAGCAGAAAACGTATGAAGGCTCGGTTGCTCCTGAACAAGTGGGGACGGACCACCTTTATCACAGAGTGTTACCGCTCTTTGCAATTAACAGACAAAGGAATTGCTTGTTTGTTTCAAAAAATCGGAACTCGTCTGTTTCGAGCAGAATTCAAAGAGCTGATTCTTGCTCGTCCGTATTTAGGAGCTCGCCAATGTCCGGTAAGATATGAGTTTGACAAGAACTGTGTTCTTCATCACAATGCTCAGGCCATTCAAGTTCGCAGGTGACAGACTCCTGCTGTTGTGCGGGGAATGCAGATCAGGCTTGTGCATTTTCAGCATTGCCAGTGTCTTTCATCCCCATCGCATTCAATGTGAATCACGACAGCTGCGTTTGTTCGTAAAGTGAAGGCACTCGAGAAGGCAGGTGTCTTCCTCGACAAACACATTGCTACCAAGGGTGCATCTTGTCACATTTTGTGCCCACAGTGTTGAGGTTGCAGGAAATCGTGCATCCACGCATCTCTTTGCTCTCGACGTCAACTAGTGTGTGTCTGAAACACTGCGATTGCCTGCATGACATAGTAATAGCCGGTTGATAGGTAAGATATCTTATGTCATGGTACATCAAAAACTTCACGATGTACACATGCACACTTCTTTTCCGACATGTGCCGCGGGAAGACGAATTCGGCGATACATCCAGCAGACGATAATTCTCGATGTCATTGATTGCCAAAAGGGGGGTGCAGCTCTGTTGGACAGAGTTGTTCGTTTTGCTTTTGTATGTGTTTGTGTTTTTTGGCTGTTTTTTCTGATGTTCTAAAGCTTGTTGTCATGGTTATCGCTGTGTCAGTTAGGTCATTATTTCTGTTTTATGATTCCGCAAGAGAAGCGGATTCTCCGTTTCTTGTTTGGAGATTTGCACATGTGTTACAGGCCCGGATTCAAAGCTCCAAGACTTTGGTTCTGGACCTTCTGGATTTCCGTGCGACTTCCCGGCTTCGGGATTCGCAAGCACAGTGAAAACCAGCAAGCATGTTCCAAGGAGTGTTCTTGTAGGATGGAGGAACTTGGAGAAGCCGTAGAAATCAACATCAATTGTATTTTTACCATCAGGTATGCGTAGTACTAGCAGCATGGGCAGTGCCACGATATGCTGCAAGTGCAGCGTTGTATGTGAACGTAAGATGAGCAGTTCTAGTAGTATCCCGAGCAGCGGTAAACATGGTTGGGATTCAGTATTCCTGCAATGTAGTGCAGGAGTTCATGCTGTACTTGGGCCCGGGGTGTGAGGGTCTGCTCATTTCGAGGTGGGAGGAAGTGCGGCTCCCGCTTTGCAGAAATTGATCGCAGACGCGGAGTCTCTGCCAGGGAGCAGCTCGAAAGCTTTGTCGCTACGCGGGTTTGCAAGCTTTCTGAGCTATGTCACAATATTTTCGAAAGTCAACAGTTGTAGCGGAGTTCCAGGCACTGACCCCTCGCAACTCGGATGGACGACGCTCGGAGCATGCAAGCAAATGTTTGATGCTATTACCTCGGGCGCGCTCCAAGCAGGAGGCTTCGGGCGGGGCCTGGCCGGGCCGGGCCGGTTCACGTCGTTTACGTGCTCCATGACATGCCGTGCGCTTTGAGATCCGTCCGAAGTCTGAAGGCCTCTCGCGCTGCTTTGGGAAGGTGGTCCGCCTGCCGCTCGGCCTTCAGGGCGTCCGTCAGAGGTAGCGGGTAGCGGCCTGTGTCGAAGAACTCCGAGCCGAGTCGGAAGCTGAAGACAGTCGACAGTTATCCATCCGTAGAGGGCAGTGACCTTTGAGCTGTTCCACTGCTTTTGGAGTCTCTAGAAAATTTTTACGTTGTTTGCGTTAGCTGTAAACGTTGATGATCTCGTTGCATACGTGGGTCCCTGTGAAGAAGCCCATCCAACGTACCCTGGGACCTGGGAGGTTGCTGTAGTGACAGTTTGCTTGGAGGGGTCCAGTAGCCGCCACGCACTGCCGAAGCATCTTCCAGAACAAGCTGTAACACTGTTGCGTTGATGCTGCGAGTGTCTTGGCGTAGGAAATCGACTTAGGATCAAAATCAGAATGACAATTCATGATTGCCCTGGCAGCGGGGTGACACGATGTGGCTTCGTTTTCGCAGTTGTTTGACGTTCTTTTGTTGTCCAAGGTTGAGGTGGCCACCAGATGTTCTCTTGGGAAGCCTAAGCCTGCACAGCCGGAACTTTGCATGGTAGAAGCACAAGCCCTCCCAAGTCTCTGCGGTGAGAAAACTGGAATTGCAAACCAGCATGATGTTAGTAATGTGCAGGAGGAGAGAATATCGAAGGAGGAGTAGAGCTAGGAAGCACGGACGAGAGCGCAGGACGAGAAGGAGGGGCGGCACGACGAGGAGCTGGTCGGAGTGAAGGATGAGGAGGAGAAAGGGGAGGTGGACGAGGAAGCGGACGAGGAAGAGGGGAGCCGATCCATCTACA
The DNA here is from genome assembly GCA_905221615.1 of Symbiodinium sp. CCMP2592. Taxonomy (NCBI): domain Eukaryota; class Dinophyceae; order Suessiales; family Symbiodiniaceae; genus Symbiodinium; species Symbiodinium sp. CCMP2592. Next base: position 147,681 of record CAJNDT010000155.1, read on the forward strand.
ATATGCATATAGTTATATGCATTTAAATCTATATACCCACACGTACCATGTCAGTGTATGTGTGTCGTTGATACAAACCCCCATTGAGGGTGGGCAACGAGAGGGTTTTGTACCAGCTTCCGCTTTCCGTGTAAAGCAAGGACGCCTGATGGTGGGCATTGGGTGGCGACTGTGGACAGTCAACAGGGACAGAAATGCGTGAAGGCGAACACTTCGGCAGCGTTTCATGCAGGGCCTTGTGCTGACTTCGTTTGGCAGGTAAGGTGCGTTGTCCTCGCCACCGGAGCAGAACCCAAAGCTGCGCCAGTACCCAACGCTCTCTCGGCCGAGAAGACCTTCGACGAGGCTGGGGTTGCATCGTCGCATGGCAGGTGCTCGCCAATCAGGTTTCGGCAGACCATGCTAGGACTTCTCGCCTTTGCCGAAGTGTGGAAGCTAGGACTCACTGCGCCAACATCTACGGCCAAATCAGCGCCTGGCTGTGCTCGGGTCAACGCCCTATCATGAGAGTTGAAGGATGCAAGAGATTCACGACCTTTTGGGAATTGAGATTTTGCAAGAGTCAAGAAACCAAGGAACTCTCACACGGCAGCGGTAGCCTTGGCAAAGCTCGGAGCAGCCTGGTTTATCATTGTGGCAGAGGCGTTCATTCGCAGGGCGGTGATTCATGCGACTGAATCGTTTGGGTAACGGGCAAGGAACTGGCGGTGCCAATGTCACTTTCCATCACCTGCTTCGCAAGACGGCCATTGCGCTGCGCCGAATGGCTGGAGCATTCAAAAGTCTATCGCTACAACTCGACAGGACGGCAAGAGTTTCGGATTGAAATTTGCAGCTGACGTGGTCATCGACTGCTGAGACAGAGGGATGTGCACCCATCTCACGTCCAGATCATTGCCCTCGGTTGCTTTCCCTTCTGCATGCGAGAGTGGCAAGCTCCAGCAGAGTTCAAGCAGCGCTGGAGGATTGTGTTCCATATGCAGAAACATGGTTACTTGAAGCACCGTCAGGGTGCGTGTGAGGACTGAAGGGCTTCGGCGCGGTGTTTGGTCGGGAGTGCATGATCCACGGCACGAGCTGGCTGCAAGTCAAAGATGTCAAGGCAGGGCCGGATTTCTCTGTTGATCGCGCTGACAGACCCAACCTGTGCCAATGCGAACAGTGTACGGCCCGGACAGGGATCATCTGAACATCTTTGTCAGGATTTTTCTCCCGAGCATTGGGACTGGATCATTGACTGTACAGGGTACGTCAAAAGTCTGCACCTCGAGGGCTACATATTGCGCAAAAGTGGTGAAGGCAGCAGCGACTGAACCAAGGCCAGCTGCCAGCCATCGATGGTGTGACGAAGGCGCAAGATCTGCCACGAGATGAGGCCGCATCACATTTGTCAGCACCATTATCGACTGTGCATCCCTTCCCCCTTCATGCTGATCTGCTAAGAGGCCCCACTGAGGGCTGATGCATTTGCGTTCTGACACGAGCCGCCGGCCCTCAAGTGCCAGGCTTCCGGTGCATTGCTCGGTGCTCCTCCAGGGCTCTTTGCTTTGGGCGTACCATGGGGAGAGGTGATCTGGCTGTAAGCGCTGCGGTGATCGTGTTCTGGCAGTGAGTTGTTGGGAAGCTTCTGCATTCTGCAGCTCGAGGCACCTGGGCGGCTATGGGGGCGGGGTCTTGAAGCAGAAGATGGCTTTAGAGGCGGAGCGCCGGGACGGCAGCAGTTGTGCCCACACTGCCACACTGTTCAGACCTTGGCAGGCGAAGACACGTTTGTCGGATTTTCCATGTTCTTTGCTCGAGCGAGCCTTATTGCCGATGAGATCGACAAAGTGCTAGACCGCAGCTGCAAGGGCGGCTGCAAGGATGCATGAACAGCACTGAGAGATCTGCAAAGCAGATTCTCATGCCGTGCCGAGCTTTCCAGCCTCTGGCTACACAAATTAGGCAAACAAACTTCAGCTTCCGTCGTCCTGCAGTCCCTCAGCTGTGTTTCTGCGCTCACGGAGGAAGTCGCAGCAGCTTCGCGACAAGCCCGCAGAGTGCAAGATAGCTGCTTTGGACAGCATTAGGAGCCCTGAAGAATGGGTTTGCTCAACGCTGACTACTGGGCCTGAGCAAGAAGCCGGCTGAGGTCATCGACGACTCTGCCGTGGCGCATGTAGAAATCAGCGGCATCTGCCCCCGGGTTGCAAGGGTGAGTCTGTCCGACAGTGTGCGAGCCGTTGCAAACCGGACCTCTTTCACCCGTGAGCTGATCTGTCGGCCTAGGCACCCCAAAGTCTTTGGAACACGAAGAGTCCTCAGATCTCAGTACATGTAATGTCTGCACATGCAAGAAACGACGAGCATGCGACTCGCTCGAGACAAGGTTCTGAATGCACTTCATGATGCACGCTGTAAAGATGGCGTCAAGGCAAAGTTGCAAATGCCCACATGAATGAAGCGCTGTAAAGGTTTGCAATCCTTTATGGGTTTTCAATGTCGGGCTTGGTTTCGTAGATTAGCTTTGCAGTTTATCAGATTATCCATTGCGGTCTCCTGGGGGACGTTTTGCCCAAAGACCGAAGACACATTTCGAAGACACGTGGGCCGCCGTCTTAGGCTATCTAGAACGGTACGTGAAGACACATGGGGCGTCAGCAGACGCGTACCAGCCGAAGACTGCACATACTGTTAGGCATCAGAACAAACATTCCGGATGAAGAAACGTGGCGTCGCGAAGACGCTTCCGGCGAACACGTGCGGCGGCTCGTACAAAGTGCAAGAGTGCTGATGGTGCAAAACAGATGTATGCAATGTATGTATGTAGGTAGGTTCGTATCTGTATGTTTTTTGTTTTGCATTTACGCATGTATGTTGCTTTGCTTGTACTTACACATACATGTATGTATCTCTTTAGCCGGGCGCAGCTATTAAGACGTACCTCGGTTTAAGAAGGCAAAAAGTTTCTGGTGTTTAAAGACGATTTTTTACCGGAGTCGGGTGTTGTTTGGGTTTCAGGGGTTGGAGTTTGATTGGATTGTTGATTGGATTGAAATAGGCTGAAATGTGCAGCACTGAAGAATAGGTAATTTGGTAGGATTGTAATACAAAAACACGAAAGCAATAGGAAGGCTTTGTCGGAGCAGAACTTGTGTGGAGTCTGTAAAGACCCCGAGTAAATCTGCGAACCGCGCCCGCCTCTCTTTTTATGGCTAAGTTTAACGCTACCGCCCGCCTCGGCTTGCCGGAGACCGCAATGTGACAGAACTCATCGACTTGCTGTAATGTGAAAAAGCAGTTCGGATGGAGGAGGGGGGCAAGGGACGCAGAAGGGCAGCGGAACGGGGTAAAGGAGCAGAAAGGGCAGGCCGAAAAAAGCAGGAAAACGGAGGGGTGGAACAAAAACATGTAAAATGAAGGGGGGGGGCGGGCGGAAAGGTGGGAAATGAGCGCAAAAAACGGGTGCGTCCAAACTTTCGGGGATTAGGTGGAGGGTACCTGAGCTAACCCCCAAAGCGCCAGGGCTTGTGGCCTCGGCGGATTAAACCAGAACTTGCAAACCAAGAGGTAGCAACCCACACGAAGCCACAAAACCAAGACCCCCGCCCCTCTCGCCTCCGCAAAGGGAGCTGCACGCGCTTTTGCTTCACTCGAACCATCAGCCTGCGGTCGTGCCGCTCGGTCTTTCGCCTGTAGATGCGAGCGTGGTTTGACGCTGCTTCAAAATTCTCTGTACTTTTAAAGTTGCTTATGCCATCTCGTCGAGAGATGAATGGCAAACGGAAGTTGCCATAAATCGCACTCCACCACTGAGGGCCCGAATCGCCTCCAGGAGCGGAGGAAAACCGTAGCGCCCCAGCACCCCACCCGTGGGTGCGTCCCTTCTTTGCGAGTGTGCCCCGCCATTTGAGATCTCCTCGCTGGCACCGGAGGCTGCGCAAGGTGCGATCCAACGCCAGAAAACGGCTCGCAACCGGCGAGCGCCTGCGAAAACGGCAGGCACACTTATTGCTGGTGCATCACAGCTCGGCACCATCTCTCCGAAGCTTGGTACGATCTCGAATGCCTCGAGGCAAGCCAAAGGCTCCCGAAGCGCCATGGCGGCGACATCATGGGGAAGCCTCAGGGTCCCGGCACTCGTCGGGGCAAAGCTGGTCTGTTTGGCCGGGTGCGTGGCGATCTGCGGGATCCCCGGAGCCTGGAGCCAAAGCCAAGGCCTTTCCATCATACGACCGCAGCTGGGGTCCAGAACCGGCTATCCGAGTGGTGAAGGAGGAGCGTGCCCTTGCACTACCCGGACCAGAGGATTTGACTGCCAGGCACGTACAGCAGGCGGTCAACACTTTGAGAAAGGCCGAAGGACGAGTGGCGAGAATCACTCGAGACCAGAAGGAGAAGGCAGAACGGTTTGCGGCGTACGAACGCATGATGATGGCTGCCTACAACGAAGAGCAGCAAAAGCATACCGCTCACCAGGAGAAACTTGCGGTAGAGTTCGTGGAGGCTACAGCGGCCCTGGAGACGGCCAGGACTGCACTCGCCAAATCCATCTCGGGCCATCCTGCCGTGGAGGCCATGGAGACCCAGGAGACACGCGACAACCCCTGGCAGCAGATGATGCAGCGAGTGGCCTCTACGGCACCAGTTTTGGCCCCGGAAGACATGGAGCTACTACGACAATACAAGGCCGGATTGCTGCCGATGCCCGCACAGGTGGCAATGGGACCGATGCAAGGAGGGACCGCTCCACCTGCAGCACCTGGTTTCGGCCACGTGGACCCCATGGTTCCGCCGGGACTTCCTGCACCTGTGTCCCCGGCGGCCACTCTGCCTACGCGAGCTCCGGAAGAGGCTGCACGTCTGGCCCATCCTTTGATTGCAGGACAACCTCCACAGACATATGGAGCGGCCTCGCCATCCCTTGCGAATGCCAGATCTGCTCCATATCCGCCCAGCTCTCCTGTGATTCAGAAGCCCGAGGTACACAAGGAGCCAGGAGAGGACAAGGCGACGGTTCCAATTGGAGTGCCAGACCACGCTGGGCTGCCTGCTCCGACAACTTCCGAAGGAGGGACCGATCTGGCCGCCAAATTGGAGCAGAAGCGGGCCGCGGAGGCCGGCACAGCAATGCAGCCGTTCAGACAGCCCCCGATGAAGACGGGTGCTGCCACCGGCGCTCCAGCTGCTGTTCAACAAGCGCACGCGATCGCACAGGCTACTTTAGTCCACGACGATCAGGACCTGGCGGACGGCGCTATTTCGCCGGGACTAGCCAACATGGAGTGACGGCCAGTGAAGGTCTTTGTCTTCATGGTGTAGGCCCTGCTCCTCCAATCACTTGCCCAAAGACACGAATCCGCCTAGAGTTCCCGCAGCAGCTCGGGCTCTTACTGGGAAGAGCCCCTGTCGCTAAGCAGAACCTTGGGCAGGATCGTGTCCGCGGAGCAGGTTGTATTGGGGATGTTGCAAGGTCCATGTCTCACTGTAGCCTGCGGCTTGCTTGTTCGGTCCCTGACCCTTTCGAGGCCCTCCCGACCATCTTTTGCGGAGTCTGCGCCCTAACCAACTGCTTGGGATCGGCAGTTGGTAGGGAGCTTACCTCCACTTCTTCCTCGCGAAAGCAGGGGACGCACTGGGCTTGTGCATTCCCATGCTTTCCCCCGCCTCGGCAGGCACACTGGTGCCCCAGCATCCTCGCCCAACCATACCTCGGCGACTTTTGTGAGGATCAATACATGTGCTCCCTCCCTTTCCAAGTCGACCTCCGTCCTGTGTGCGCGCCTAAAAAGCAAATCGGTGGCGCTGGGTTGCTTGCCACACAGACACGTCGATGGTCGCACAAGTCGCGACTTCCGGCCCTTTGCCATGAAACGGGCCGAGACCCCACTGCAATCCTCGTTCTTGCCCTTGCTTGCGTGGGCAGATGGCTGTGTTCGATTGCCCGCACTTTCTTTGGCACAATTTTGGTTGCACTCATTGGGCTACTGTCGACCGCAGTGCGAGGCCGAATCCACCCGAGACAACGGGTGCTTTGGCCCTTTCGTGCCTTCCTTTGGCCACTTGGAAGTGCTACCAGCGCCGCGACCCCGGGTCAGGCAGACCACAGGCAGGTTACCAGGCGAGGCAATATAAGACGCACGTGGCCCCACACGCATCCGCGCCATGGTGCTCCCTCCCGGAAAGTTTGTGGATGGCTTTCGAGTGCTTGGCTGCTCACCCTTCTGCACTGCCCCTGTCAGGTTTGGGCTGCTCCGTCGGATTTGCCGGAGGTGATCCAAGCGTTGGAAGCCGTGGTTGCTTCACAGCCCGATGCCATGCCAGCACTTCCCGATGTGGAAGACCACGAACAGGCTGATTTTATTCAGTTGCCCTGCCAGCATAACTCCACGCAGCCTTTTCCCCCTGATTTCTGGATTGGAGTTACGGTGCACACTGCATATTATCCGCCTTTGCGATATGGGTGCCGCTTCTCAAGACACCAAGGTTTGGCCAGCCTCCTCTGCCGGGTGAGGCGACAAGTGCTGGAGCAGCACCCGCAACACAGCTGCCTTGCTCCCGCTGTTCCCCAAAGGCATCCTGGATATGCCACCGTCGTGGCTTTCCCGCTGAGTCTCGACCAGCACGGCCTCGTTGCATGCATTGTTGACCTGACGCATGTTGGAGGACACTACTTCGCACATAACCTTCAGGTTGGTGTCACTGCCGGGGATGTGCTGCACACGTTCCGGGATCAACTCAACTGCGATACCACTGAAGCTGCAGTTTATGTAGGTGCTGGTGTGAACCCGGTGCCCCTGCAAGACACACTCGAGGTGAGCCACGGGTCTGTTGTTCTGGTCCTTAGACAGGACGTCCAGCCACCTAGCCCTGCCTACATTGCAGCTCTGTGTGATGTCGGTGAAATGTGGGACACGCTACAAGAAATGCCTAAGTTTGGGCAGACACCCTGCGTTGCCGCATGCTTCCGCGATCACATTGCAGCTTTTCCCCAGCACCAACCACAGGGTTTGGATATTCCGGTTGTTCTGGGTGCCAAGTTTCGCATCGCTGCCGATGACCTGCGATTTTGCTCAGCGTCCCTTGCACCAGCCTTCAATCTTTGCGGTGACATCTGTCATAGCATTGTTGCCGTGCAGGACAACACCTTTGATGCCACGGCTGCCGGGCATGAAGAGGCTGTTTCGCCGCCAGCGACGGTCCCTTTTGTGTGTGATTTCCGTCCGGTAGGGCTCCCTCTGAGAGTTGCTTGGTTACCTGACTGTGCCTTCGACGCAGTCGAGCTTTTCCGGCAATGCCAGTTTCCACCTGCCGACAGCTTGAGCTACCAACTGCGAGAGCAAGCCAGCGGTGACCACACCGCTCCTGTCATTGTCACAGTCAGTGCCGGCCCGGCGTCTGAGCAACACGCCCCCAACCATGGCACTTGGACTGTTGACTTTCGCGAGTGTCCTACACTCCTTGAGGGAGGCTCGCTGTTTCGGACCGCCCCTTCTGTCAGCAATGCGTTCGGACCAGCGTATCTTCCGCCAGCCAGTCATCGCCAACCCCGACAGGACATTCACTCAAGTTCGGAGACCAGCGACAATGTGTCCGGAGGACACGACATATGTGGCAAGGTTTTGGTCCTAGCACTTGGGCATGTAGGCAGAGTCTACGATTTCGAGATCTCTTCCCCTGCAACTGTTGATGAGTTCCTCACACAAGTATGGGAAGACCTACCGGGCCCTTTCAACTTGCAGTATCCCAATCTTGTCGAGGTTCGGCCACAGCTCTCGGACCAGTGGGCCACACTTCTCGCACTGCCAGGCTGGACAGACAGTGAGCCCATAGCTGTCTTTGACCTTGCGCGCATTGACGGTAGGGTTTTTCCCGTCGCCCTTCCTGCTGCTGCCACATTTGAGCGTATATGTGAACTAGCAGGACTGGCAATTGATGGGTCATTCTCCATCTACCCTTATGGAGCCCAGGTTCCCTTAGATAGGGAGGCCTCCTTGCCGGCTGTTAACCACGCCAGCATACTCTTCCTACCTACTGAGCGATTTCCAGTCAGAACCTTCCCGCCAACCCTCTCCACCATGCTCACTTCCCCTGTCACGTGGGATGAAGATGCAGCAATCCCACTCGGACCGGGAGGACTCCGCGGTCGATATGTCTGTCTCGTTTTGGAGGAGGGTAGTCGGCTATACCAGTTGCCAGCCCAGCGAGGCCAACATTACCTGGAAGGTATTGCCTCAACTCTCGGCATTCCCATCCACTGGGCTACTGCAGGTGCCACGCGACCTATCATTATTGATGCAGCCATTCAGGGTTACCGATGCAAGGGGGTAGCCTGGGTTTCTCGCGACTACCCCAACGTACCTGTGCCTCCGGGAGTTGCCCATCCAGGTGACTTCCCCATCGTCTTGGATTGCCGCCCTATTATGCAAGGGTGGCAGCTCCATTTGGTGCATCATTTTGTTTGTCTCCACTCTGCTCTTGTAGATGAATACGAGACTTTTGCGCCAGACGGGTATCAGGTTCAAGTTGCAGGCGCGTTCTTGGACGGGGACAACCTCCGAGTACAGAGAGGTCAGGTTTTGGTCCTCACTTGGGAACCTGCTACTACTCCTTGTGAAACCGACCAAGAAGGGCCATGCCAGGAACAGGAGATTCTTGATGCCCCTGGGTTCGCTGCAGACTCTCAAGCATCAGAGAGTGGAGCCACTTCGCCAGCCAGAACCAGGAGTCGCACCCCGCGTCGACCCTCCAGCCCTAATCAAGCCGTGTCGGGAGCGGGCACCTTTCTTGCGGCAATCACGGCTTCTTCGCAGGTTCTGTCAGGCGACGCCTCCCGCCCCCAACAGGCTGCCTACACTGATGTTGCCAGTGGCACGATCTTGCTTTGGTCATGCATGGTGCTCGGGGCTCTGATTGCGGTCCTTTTCTCTGCTGCTGTCAGCCAAGCCATCCACTGTGTATATCAGCGACGCAGGATCACACCAAGTGCCCCCACTGCCAAGGTTGCAATTGTCTCGACACAGCATCGTGTACCCACGACTCCATCCCGTGCACCCTGGCACACTTTGCGCGGGAGTCGTGCACCCACAGCTCAACAAGCCTATCGACTACTCGTTGAGCCTACGGCAACTTCTGTCTCCGAACAAGACCGGCTGGATGAGTTGCGGCATCTAGCGGAACAGATTGGACTTCCATGGCCCTATGCCCGTGCGGCTGATACTGAAGGTCAGGTTGGGGCCCAGCCTGCCTTACAGGTTGCTGGGGAGGTGCCTGTTGAGGCAATCATGCATTTCGCCATCCTGATTCCGGAGTACCAGCCTGAGCGCGTTTCCGTGCGGGAACTTGTGCCCACGACGGTTGACCACACCCTCGCCAGAGTTCAAGGGGAACGTGATCCGGAGCAGGCAGGACGATTTCCATTTCTTTTGCCCGTTGTGCCTCAGCCTGCGTTGGGGTGGGGGTTGCTTGTCGCTGCCCCAAGGTGGGGGCCACAGATGCCCTTGGTCGTTTTCGATCTGCAAACCTTAGATGGCCGGCTTTTTGTGGCCAATATGCCACTTGTGGCTCCTTGCTGGTTTCTGCTTCAGGTCGCCCGCGTGCCCCCTGGGGTTGATGTCCATGTGATCGTTGGGTTTGATGTCACGCCCGTGCCGTTGCAGCAGGATATCCGCCTGTTCCAAGGTCAGTGCATTACCATCGTGCCAGCACACATTCTCCCCCCACCCATCAGCACACTTGATCAGCTTCTCCTGTCACCAGACACATGGCAAGACGGACCGGCCTACCCGGATCAGCGACGTGCGGATTCCTACACCATTGCCACTGAAGGGAATCACGATCTTTTCATTCCAGACCCAGGCCGGCCCTGGGCCTTCCGGCGTGATCTTGCTGACACTGTCCGCATACCAGAGCGAGTCTGTAGCATTGTCCCTGCCACGCCTCGCATTCATGACAGTGCTACACAGGGGCTCAACTGTCGTACAGTTATAGCTGCCTTCAGGCATGACGACCCGGCGCCTCCCGGGCCAGTCGCCATTGTGGATTGTCGTCCCATTCTACAAGGATGGACGCTATGGAGAGCCCCGCAGGGACGTGTCGATCCCGAGGAAATCGAGGCCGACCATTCGACTTTTGCGCCCCCCCGCTGGCGGCCATACTTAGTCGGGTACCGAGATGCCCACGGCTATATCACCATCGAGGACGGTGAAGTCCTTGTGCTCGAATATGTGCCTGCAGCAGCGCCAGGTGAGGAGCAACCACTCACGGCACGAAGTCCTGCTGGGGCTTCCAGGGATGTCCCTCGGACTGAAGCAGCGTCCCACTTCCAGGCACCACAGGCACCTTCAGATGGGGATGCGCTACCTGCGGATAGGTCGCAAGGCAGTATCCGGCACCAAACGAGGAGTGTTAAGTCCACCCTCTGGTGGGTTGTTGGTCTGATGTGTTTGCAGCCAGGGTCCACTGCAACGACCCATCCCCATACTCCTCCTTCTCCAAATGACTTTGCGTGCTCAGGTCGAGAAGACACGTGGGTTCAGAGCTTTCTGGATGACGGCCGCGCTATCGGCCCCTCTGTGCCCACCTCTGGCCTCCCTGATCACAGCAGCCTCCTTCTCGGGTCGGCACAAACCAGTCGCAGACCCGTGCCCACGCCGTGCCGGACTCGTGCCCCCCTCGCAATCAGTGATGGGTCAGACAATGCAATGAGCTGCATTTGCCTTGGCCCTACCCTCCTTGAGGAAGCTGTGCACGATGCCCAACATGCTCCTCTCTGGGAGGCTGCCACGTTGCTCGAAACCCTCGCTGAGCATTTTTCAACTTGCTGCTCTTCGACGGTTCCGGCTCATACCACTGTTTCAGCACATGCGCACAGCCCTTGCTCTGACGAAGCCAGAGACCATGAGCCAGCTGGCTGCAACATTTCAGTCCGGTGCAAGCAAGGCGTTGATGGCCACACCGTGCCATCCCCAGTTACCCTGTCACTTGCCCAAGTCCTTCCAGTCACGCCACACCAGGCCGCCAGTCTGACACTGAGCGAGATTCTGGCGTTCCTGGATACTCCGGGTGAGGATTGGTTAGACAATGACGTCGGCCCTCTTTTGCGTGACAGGCATGTTCCTCTTGAGCAACGGACTGCCTTTGTGAACATACGTACTTGGCACTGTGCACTTTGTCCTCCTCCCTGTGCCATCCACGTGTACACAGATGGGTCTGCAAATGATGGTGGTACCAACATTGCCCCATGCGCTTGGGCCTTTTCGGTGTGGCTGGATGTTGGCACGGACTTACTTCTTTTAGGTTTCGCAGCCGACTTAGCCACCACCCCCGGGTCCCCCTACCATATAGGGGAAATTGATGACATAGCACTGACCGCCGAACAACTTGCCCTTGCTTGGGGTTTTGCGTGGATCATAGAGTACGCCCCTGCGTATTTTGCCCCTGTCACTGTGCATTATGATGCTATGTCCGCGGGCATGGGTGCATTCGGTGCCTGGAGGTCCCCAGGTTCAGGTAAAAACGTGTCTATGCCTTCCGATCTGCCTACTCTCGCTGACTTCCTGATCTCCCTTCGCCATGTCGCTGAGCAGAGAGTGCTCTTACAGCATTCACATGTCCGCGGACACACTGGCCACATCGGGAATGAGATTGCAGATCAGCTCGCAAAGCGAGTTCGGCGGCAACCACCCAATACCGGTGAGAGACTCGCGCCTACGTGGCTCGGCGAGCTGTATCAGCACCCTCTTTCAGCCTGGGCGTGGGCTATCTTTCAACCTGGCGCCGACCTGCCTACTCTGTTTGCTATGGAAGCCGAGGCCCATCGGATGCAGGCTAGCCCCCAACAACCACCGCATGCTCCGATTCCCCGGTGCCCTGCCCCCTCATCTCAGACGGCCCATGTAGCCATTAAGCTACGGGCGATCAGCTACAATGTTCTTACCATGCGGGATGCTGACAAAGTGCGGCCAGGCACTGCGCCCGAAACAGGAATGAGGCTCTCAGGGCGTAAAGCCATTCTGAAAGGACAGCTGGACTCGTACCAGCCTCACTTCGTCGGCTTTCAGGAGACTAGGTTGCCTGATACCTCCACGCAGTCGGATCCCGATTACCTGATACTGCAGGCTGCTGCCACCCCTGCCGGCTCACACGGTGTGGCACTGTGGATTTCCTTGCGTTTTCCCTACGCCTATCAGGGAGGCGTCCCACTTCGCATCCAGCGGGCCCATTGCAACGTCTACGGGTACTCCCATCGCCACCTCACTGTGGACATTGCTGCGCCCTTTCTCAAGTTGGTTGTCATCGTTGCCCACACGCCTAACTCTCTTAGGCAATCAGCCACTGAAGCAGAGGTTTTCTGGCAACAACGAGCCGTTGAGCTTGCCCGACGCCCCGCCGGAGCAGATTTCCTCGTGCTGGCAGATGCTAATGCTCATGTGGGGAAGCAACCCACGGAGCATATTGGAGAGCACCAAGGGGAGCCCGAAAATGTCTCCGGCGAGGCTTTACACAGCTTCCTCCAGCAAACCGACGCTTTCCTCCCCTCAACGTTTGAGTGCTTTCATGATGGGGAGGGCCACACATGGCGGGCTCCAGGCGGCGCACTTCACCGTTTGGATTTCGTCATCGCGCCTCTCGCGTGGTCTCGTTTCGACCTCCGCTCTCAGGTCCTCTACGCCTTTGAGTCCCTGCAGGCGCGTGACGATCACTATCCGGTGATGTTAGAGGCTGCCTTCACGGTACATGCGCCGCGTGGGCCTCCCCCTGCCGGTGCCCAACGCACCAGTAGGCCTACAAAGCCTGCAGATGCTGCCCAGCGTCTACAGGTCGCCACTGTGCTTGACCAATTCACGCCACCACCATGGCATGTCGATGTTGATCGGCACTACGGTGCGCTTGCTTCGTTTTGGCAGAGTGCAGGCAGTACCCTTGCGGAGCAGTCGCACACTTCGGCTCAACAGCCCTACCTCAGCCAGCAAACTCTTGATTTGGTGCAGCTTCGCAAAGCCCTCCGTCATTACCTCCGCGCTGAGCGCGCGCAGCGGCGCTCCTGCCTTCTGATGGTTGGATTCTCGGCTTTTGTGCTCTCGGCTAGAGGTTTGCAGTACACGGAGGCCCAGCTTGCACTCATCCGTGGCTGGTTCTTTGTTTTGGACTACAGTGAAGCCGAAGCGCTCGATCGACTCCGACATCTGGGTTTCTACCTCCGACGCTTTGTCGCTGCAGATCGGACGGCTTACCTCACCTCCCTTGCCCAACAGGTGCAGCTGCAGGATGTTCGCAACCCGGCTGCTCTATATGCCTCCGTACGTCGGGCTTACCCCGTCACGAGATCTGGGAGGCGCAGCACGTATCGGCCATTGCCTGCTGTTAAGGACAGTAAGGGGTCTTTGGTTGTCGGTGCCGAGGATCGCTTAGAGGTTTGGAGGGCCTTCTTCGCGGACCAGGAGGCTGGACTTGTGGCGACACCGGAACAGTATCTTGAGAGGTTTGCCCAGTATAAGCCTCCGGCAGCCGAACCGGTTTTCGACCTGGAAACACTGCCTAGCCTGGGGGACGTTGAAGGTTTGATTCTCAACATGCGTCGCGGGCGCGCTGTTGGAGCAGATCTTGTTTCGGTCGAAACACTCCAAACCCATGTTCCCCGGACCTCACGGCAGCTACTCCCGGTGCTGCTTAAAGCTGGCATGGCTCTTTATGAGCCGCTCCCCTTCCGAGGGGGCGAATTGGTGGCACTCGCAAAGAAAGCTGGAGCAGCTTTTGAATGTCGGGAGTTCCGATCGATACTGATATCGAGCATCCCGGCCAAGGTGTACCACCGCAAGATTCGCGAAAGACTTTCGCATACCTTGCGCCAGCACCGGCACGAGCTACATGCCGGCACGCTCCCAGGTGAGGGCATAGAGTGTATCAGTCTTGCTGCCAAGACATTCCAGCACCAGTGCGAAGCCGCCCACCTGCCTTGGGCTATGGCCTTCTTTGACTTGGCCTCAGCTTTCTATCAAGTAGTTCGTGAGGCGGTCACACCTGGGTGCCATGGCGACCGTGAGCTGCTCAGCCTACTTCACTCGTTGCAGCTTCCAGACGAGGCCCTTGCGGAATTGCGCCAACACCTGACCCAGATGGCCCTTCTTCCCCGGCTAGGAGCCTCACAACATCTTGTGGCAATAGTCAATGACATGTTTCGCGGCACATACTTCTACATGATGGGCAGTACAGTGCTGACCATCACGCAGAGAGGTACCAGACCGGGGGACCCAGCGGCTGATGCCGTCTTCAGCCTTGTCATGTCTGCTTACTTGGCGCGCATCGACGCAGACCTGGTCGCCATGCGACTCGCACCTGAGGTCCCGCAGCCCTCCACACGTCATCCCTGGGCTTCGGGGACTGAATCCGCCCGGATTTCCAGCCCTGCATGGGCGGATGACTTCGTGCGCCCCTTTGCCGCGGCACACGCCAATGACTTGCTTGATGGAGTACAGCGTGGAGTCACGCACATCACAGAGCGAGCCAGCGCGATGGGCATGACAATTTCCTTTGCGCGCCTCAAAACCGCGCTGCTCGTGCCACCTTGGGTTGTGGTGCAGCCAGGCGGGCCGACGCTCCTCAACGAGGACGGGCAGCGCTACATGCCAATCAGGGACAGTCTCCGACAAACGGTTCACGAGCTGCAGCTTGTAGAATCCTACAAGCACCTTGGGGGCATTGTTGTTTCTACTACATCCCCCGTGCCAGACCTTCACCACCGTCACGCGCGCGCCGCATCGGTCGTTAAACCCTTGCAGCGGCGCCTGTTTGCGTGCAAGTCTGTACCATTGGCCACCAGACGTCTGCTTCTGCAAGCGCTCGCGCTGGCCAAATACGTGCATACTGGGGCCTCTCTCGTGCTGCCAGCGGCTTTCCACAAGCGCATTTGGGCCCAGCAGTTTGTGGGTCTATGGCGCTCGCTCTTTGTGCGTCAACGGGCTGACCGGTCAACGCACTCATATGAGGTGTTGTTAGCAGCACGCGCTCCCTCACCTCCTCTTGCTCTTGCCAAAGCCCGAGCCATCTTCCTCAAGCGGCTCACGGCGCAAGGTCCCTCCCTTTTGGCCAGAGTACTGTATGACCATTGGGCCACTTTCCCTTCGAACTCGTGGCTGGCCCAGCTGGAAGACGATGTTCGGCAGGTCTCTATGTACGTCCCCAGTGTGTCGGATGTTCTGGGCCGGGGAAGCGAAGTGCCGGGTGTTCTTGACTCCCTTCTTGAAGATCCCGCGTGGTGGCTCAAGCAGGTCCGCAAGGCAGTGCAAGTCTTCCAAGCTGATTTAAAGAGGTGGAAGCAGTCAGGACGACACTCGGCCACGCCTGGGGAAGTTCCTGATGCAACGCCGGATCGAGCCTTTGTTTGCCCTGAGTGCGGCAAGGCTTTTGTTTTGCGCAAGCACTTAGGTGTTCACATGGCACGTTCACATCAGCGTCTGGCGCCAGTTCGCCACTTTGCTCCACACTCCTTTTGTGTGAGTTGCCATAAAGACTATGGCACACCGCAACGCGTGCAGATGCATCTGAAAGGGTCGGACTCCTGCCTCCGTCGAGCGGCGCGGGTCTTGGCTCCTTTGTCCCACTCGGAAATTGAAGCGGCTGAAGCGCCCTTCAAAGCCAATGTTAAAAGACAGAAAGGCGGTCGATGGTTGGATTTTCAAGCGCCCATGCCAGCAATCCGTGTTTTTGGACCACGGGTGCCTACAGCGGACGAGCGACGTCCCGGCCCCGAGGCCCCGGAAGAGGAAGTCTGGCTTTCGCAACTTAGAGCACCCTTTGTGCCTCTACAGTCTACCCTCGATTGGATTGAGGATCACCTTTCACAGAAGTCGAGGGAGGGCCCACGTCCAACAGCTTTCGCCTTTTGGGACCAACGACCAAGTTTCACTTCAGCATGAGTTTTGGGATGCGCTCCCTCTCTGAGGTAGCTCGAACAATCCGCCCGAATACCGAAAAACTCCACCACTGGTCGGCATTCTTAGGCTTAGTAAGAATATCAGCAACTTGAAAGGAAGTGGGAACCCAGTGCACAGGAGCGCGACCTGCAACCTTCTCGGAATCCAAACTCTGGCGAAGAGCAGACAAATCAATCGCCAGCCTCCGAAAGGATCTTAGGACCCCTTCTTTGTGCAGATGATCATACAGACTTTTGCAGTCGGTGACACATCTCAGCTGTGTACCGGAAACTGCCTCTACTCGCTGAAGTCTTCCCCGCAGGATTGTCTGTACATCGGATGAACTGCCCATTTTCAATGGCCTCCACACAGATGGCCGACTCAGCACCTAGGGTAGATCGGCACTCCCTTTGGCTCGCCGCGGATTTCCAGTCGAGTATGCTTCCGACTCCTCCACCTTTCGCGTAGTTCTCCTGATCTGCAACCAGGACCTTCCTGTCGAAAGGAGTCCCAGACATCTGACCTCCATCATGCTCTGCTTGCGAAAGTCTGAACCCTTCTTCACCCGAAAGCCGTGCGTTGGCCCATGCCGCGTCATGAAAAATCGCAAACTCAAGCTGCTCTAGGTTCAATGGCCTTAACCACATCCCTTTGTCTTCGTGATCCCAAGCGCGTCTCGCCAGGAGGTTGGTGAGGCGAACGTCGCCTGCCGTAGGTTGCTGGTGCAGCTGTTGCGCGAGAGACACTCCAGATTGAAGGTCGGTTTTGGATTGCGATGCCAACCAAGAAAGAGCTCCGCGACCCGTTGCTCCTCGGTGGCATCGTCCTCGTCCTTCTGAGTACGGTCGACGGGGATCTCAAAGAGTCGACCCTCTGCATGCGCCTGCTGAGAGAGGAAGACACCCTCGTCGGAGACTGAGACCCTTGATCCCAAGTACTCAAAGTTGTCAATCGTCTCCCAATCGCCAATCGGAAACTTCTTGGACAAGTGCTTCTGATAATCTCACTGACCTCCGGGTCCGCATTAACGAGCAAGTCGTCCACGTGGACACCAATGTATCCAATGGGATAACTGACACTGTCGCTGTCGGCAAAGACAAGCTGGAACAGGCATGGATCTAAAGGATTTTGCAAGAAACGATATTGCTTCCCCTGGATCTCAATGCACAAGCCTAAAAGATCATCTCTTAGCCGTCGCCAGCACTTACGAGGAGGGGAGTCAGGTAAGCCGAAAACCCCTTTCGTAATCTTCAGCAACTGTTCTGGGTGCAGGTCCTTGAGTCCGGTGCGCGGCTGAGAGAGCCACAAGTCGCGCTCTAATGGGTCTCCGTTGAGAAATGCCGCGGTGATATCACCGGCGGATGCCTGCCAAGAAGCCGAAGCCCTCCTACTTGAGACGAGTTGCAGTAGTGTCAGCACCGTGAGTCGGTTGATCGTTGGAGCGTCAGTCTGCAAGGATTCCACGTCAGGATCACGGTGCCCTCCAGTCACTAACCGAGCTTTGTGCTTCCAAGGAACATTCTTGTCGATACGTCTTCGAGACCAAGCCTTGTCGCGATACGCGAACCTCGAAGACAAGATTCTACTCGGATGCACGGCTGCCTCACTGCGCGACTGTCCTCGATGCTCAATGGATGCAGCGCCTTGTGATCAAGGTGCTCTTGAAACTGATGATCTTCAGCTGCACGGAAGGCTTGATGTTCACTCTCTGGAATGATTCTCCAATGGAAGCTCTTTCTCGTACTGAGTATTGTTTTTCGAGGGACCTCGTTGTAATGCACCGCTTCAACATGTTAGCTGACTCAACATGTCCCGGTCCTTTGGTACGAACCCGTTTGGAGACCGGAGGAGGAACGGCCGGCCGTGGCAGTTCTCGGCGGCTTGCAGCTACACCTTCACTAGCATGTCTATCCCCGACCTCATCTATGTCTAAACGGTTCTCCTCTGCATCGAGATCATATTGGAAGTCCATGTCAATCTCCTGCTGGGGATCTTGTTGGGGATCGCCGTCGTCACCTTCATCATCTGTGCATGGCCATCATCTTGTCCATCAGGGCCATCGGGTATTCAAGAGATCGCCTAGTTCTTCTGCCGTCTGGTCGAAGATGTTCTTCGGCGACTAGATGGCACCTCCCAGAAAACGAAACCCACCAGTTTCCACCCTCAGAGCCGATAATCGTTCCAGGTCCCCTCCACTGACCTCGTTTTGTGGCTACCTTGTCAAATTCTGTAGAAGCAAACTAGCTCTCCGATCCGGTATCCACCGCGCTTGACCCTCGCACGCTGGAGAAGTGAACGACGGAGCTTGGAATCGAGCTGGGTTCTGAAGAATGCCATTCTAGCCGAGGTGCAAATGCCAGCTTCACGTTGTCTCTGTCTGTCATGGGTCATCAGCTGGATGAAACGTTCCTCGTCGACACCAGAACACAGCTCTTCAGGGGACTTAGGGTCACGACCAAAGACAGTTTGACTCGGTGAGAACCCGTGCTTCCTCCTAAGCTCATTCTTTGCACTGTTCACAGCCTGCACTGCAAGATTATGTCATCGGCAGTCGCACTCTTCTCGTCAATCACACTCTCTTGAGGATCCATGCCGCTCTATACAACCCCTTGTTGCCAGTGCGCCTCACCTGCGGGTGATCGAACACGGCATCCATGGAACGCTGCGTACTTCACGGGTTGAAGTCCCGTCTCAAGATCGGCAGAGATCGTGCCCGGAGCCCCGAACACGTTTCCCCACAGCTGGGTGAACTGCTTAGCGAAGTCCTCTCCACCATGACCCTGGAGCTTGCGCACCAACTGGAATGTCGTAGTATGATCGATCACGGAAAGAAGCTCATGCCTTGGGGCCGGGTTACTTGGAGGCTGCTGGACTCCTCTGTTTAAAGGACAGCTGCTCGTTAGGCGGACGGTGTTGTACTCGTTACCTACCGAGGCCAACAATGACAACTCATGTAAGCCCATGCCTTCGCCACCTCCGGCAACTTGCGTCCGATCTCTAGTAACCGGCTATGGGCGCTGTCGAATGAAGCATTGAACTCCCGAACAGTCTGGTTCGGCTGTCGCTGGAGTCGACGGAAGAATGCGGTGAGGGTTTCGGCAATCTTACTCACCTCAATCTCCTGTACCTTCCTGAATCCAATCTCGAAAGATCTGCAAGCCATCTGGACCCGAAAGAGCTTCGACCGACAACTCCTCGCTTTCAACCCAGGCAATTCCTTCAAGATGTTGATAAAGAAGCAATGCTTGTTGATGTCGGGGAGTGCGGGTAACTTTGGACCAAGCATCTATCTGTCGAAGATAGGATCTCGCTCTCTGTCCTAAGGAACCCCCTGTGCCCTCAGCATTTTCAGAATGGACTGACATCTTCTCTCCAGAGGATGGGCCTTTGCCGTCCTCAGGACGGCCAGTCACTGCATCCTGATCTGATCCAGGCATCCATGTTGTCGATTTGGCTTCGGATCCCGTCCTATGTCGAGGCTCATCATGGGCCGCTTCGCCTTCATCATCATGCCCGCTGGTCGATGTCTGCTCCGGTGATCTCGGCGCACCGTCGGATGACTTGTTCGAGCGGACATCTCCGCCCTCGTCAGAGCCATGCTGCTCCGAGGTGTGGCCAAAATGGCCTTGCGTCGCTCCGTATCCCCAGGAGCGATCATAGTAGTGTGGTTGATTCCAACCTCCAGTCCCCCATGAACACCAAGGTCAAGTAACACTGTGCCCAGGCATCTCCCCAAGAAGAACTGCGACCATAATCAGTCCAAGACCAACTGTTCGAAGCATCCCGTGTCTGACCTCAAGCACTCGCAGTATCCGGTGGGCCTCCCTGAGGAGGGCTGTTCGACCACCATTCACAGGAATAGGATTGGTTGCCACCGGCGGAGAGGAAGTACTGTTGTCTGCAGGTTCGCCGGCAGCGTGCTGATTCTGACGCTGTCGGGACGTCCAACCAGCCACAAGGACCACGAGGAACAAAACCACGAAACCAAGACCCCGCCCCTTTCGCCTCCGCAGAAGGAGCTGCACGCGCTTTGGCGTCACTCGAACCATCACCCTGCGGTCGTGCCGCTCGGTCTTTCGCCTTCAGACGCAAGCTTGGTTTGACAAGACTACGCGTGGCGGCATACAGTGGCATTACGGAGGCACGGTGCGTCGCGAAGTTTGTGGCGTCCTCGGATGTGGCACCGTATTGTGGCATCACCGGCGCAGGTGGCGTCAAATAGCCACAAGGTGTCGCCAGATGTGTCGTCAGGACGTGGCGAAACGCAACGGGCTTCATGAGCTCACATGACGTCACGCGGATGTTGCGTCAAAGCGCGGCGTCAACAGCTCACGTGGCGTCACAGGCCCGCTTGTCTTCAACAACGTGGCATCAGAATGTGGCGTCAGGCGCCGGACGTGGCCGCAGCACGTGGCGCCCACACGTGGCGCCAGGGGGTCGGGGCCTTCCGAGAATGTGTCTTGAGGCGCGGTGAGAAATGTGCACCCCCACGGGTGATTGGATTGTTTGTCAGCTGACTGATCGCGACGTATATGACACTGCGACAGTTGTTTGAGGACTGGAGTGCACCGTCTTTTAATTGAATGTTGTGTGCAAATTTCGTAATTAATGTCGGAATGAATAATTTGCAGACACCGTTAACTTCACCTTGACTTCCACACTAGTTCGCGTAGACATCGGTGAATGATGGTGAGCATATTTACCAGATGCCCCCCCTTTTTGGGCATTACGCCAAGCGAACCGTCAGTCCAGTATTCGTAGCTGAGAAGCTTTTTGTCGTGTTGTGCAACTTGCGTACAAGTGTATGACATCAAAGCGCGCCAGCAAAGTGGATGCCGAAGGTCGAGGACATCGCACTTCAGGGAGGTTGACCAGCTCCGTTGACTGGTGAGAACATGAAGGAAAGAGAGCAAGCTACCACCATTCGTCTGATGCCCGTGGACAGTTCAACATGCATCAACATGCGCTGCGATCGCTGCGCTTATGCGTTCCGGTAAGGTTCCGCCTTGGCACCGTGTGCATTGGAAGGGAGGGAGGAAGGAATCATGGAAGGAACGGTGCAGGTTTTTGATTCAGGTCCTTGTTGCACTTGAGCCCCACTCCCAAACAAACACCGAAACAACCGGAGGAATATGTCAAGCCGCTTGTAGTCTGGCTCACATGCGGTTTCGGGCAATTCCTGCCACGAA
The DNA here is from genome assembly GCA_905221615.1 of Symbiodinium sp. CCMP2592. Taxonomy (NCBI): domain Eukaryota; class Dinophyceae; order Suessiales; family Symbiodiniaceae; genus Symbiodinium; species Symbiodinium sp. CCMP2592. Next base: position 168,763 of record CAJNDT010000155.1, read on the forward strand.
TTCCGCCCGAGTGAACCGCGGCCGTCCAGGAATTCTGGTTGTGAGCAGACCCTGTGACTAGGCTGTGGTGCTGATCCTTCAAGGATCGAAGGCTGGTGCTGCAGGCGGATGCATGCTTATGCAAGTTTGATCTGCGACTCTCCGGCCAGGGTCCGGTTAATCCTGCGGGACCAGGCCTTGGGGCATCACCACAGACGCAGGCCGTGGCGTGCTGGCGTGTTACTGGGAATTTGGAAGAGCAGAGTGGAACATCCGTGGCCTTGTTGCTGTGGCCGTTTCGGAGCATTTGATGCTGAGCTGTGTTTGGTTCTGGCTGCATCCATGATTTGTCCCCGTGCCAGCGGGTGCTTCCCGTTGCTTGCATGTCCCTAAATTCGAGTTTCCCGTGCCATGGCACAGCAGCTCTCCGGGAATCTCAACAACATGTGTGATATCAGGGTTTCATTGTATTCCATGTCACTCTATCCGCGCAGATTTTGTCCATCATCACTTGCTTTTCCCCTTCTGCACTGCACCTGGGTACATCTCGTGTGTGTAGATCCTCGAAAGCAAAGCATTGAAGAGCTGGGTTCGCCGACTGTCGATGGCTATGCAAAGAATCTATTTGACTGTAATTGGAATTTCGGCAGATCTAGCCGCTGCGGAGACCTGGTTCACCTGTAGCAGTTGACCATGAGATACCATGTATGTGAACCTACCTTGCAGCTCGGGTGTATCGCCGCGGGAGCCGCGCACGAGATGCGACCAACTAGAGCTAGCTGTCGCGGCCGGAAACACACACACTCCTTCACCATCCCAGACTGTTGATGGACGCAGAGGAACTTGTCGGAAAGAGTCGCTGGCGGCTATTGAGGATGCTGTTTACTAGAGGGGTAGCAGGGTAGCACCATGTGGCAATGTAGCAGTTCTCGCCCCGTGACTCCACAGGCAGTGGCAAGCGGTACCTTCCTCCTCGGCTTGCGCACGCTGGGATTGCCCTGTGTGCTGGCCTCAGGATACAGGTATTCAATGCGGAAGTATTTTGCCCTTTGCCAACGGTAGCCTGGGCAACTGTCCCGGTATCAAGAGAGCTGTGGCATGATCATGCTCAATGTCCTGGTGAGTGTTTGCAGCAAGTGAAAGAGTTGAATGATGTTCGGCCAATCCCCGCTTGCACGGCTTTCCCAGATCGCCACAACACTTACACTGCCAGACTTGCATTCAGCATCCAACTTTATCTTGCCGGCTGGAGAACGGCCGAAGCCGAGGCAAACCGAGAGGGTTGCGAGAAACAAACAGCCTCCCGACATGTGTGGTGAAACAGAACGAGCCGTTTGTCTCGTTTTTTGTGCAGAAAAGTCGGAACCGTGCAAACTCATCGCATCTTGACAGCACGACTCATTATTCGGAGCAATAGGCCCCGCTGCCATTCAAACTGTTGCAACATTGCAAGGTGGCCGCCTGCTGCGGAAAGGTCGCTGGGCCGGCCTGGGGTTTGATGCTGGCTGCGGACAGAGCTGTCAAGTGCAGTTGGCTAGCGGTGAGCAGTGGGAAGTGGGAAGAGGGGACCTTTACTTTCGAGAACCTGGCGAGGACTACCGCATCGCTGGAGCCCAGGATGATCTCGGCTTTCAGCCAGCTCACCTTTGTGCAAAGCCGAGGCCTCGGCAACTTCCAACTTCATCCTACCCATTTGGGGACCTCCTGAATGCTTCGGAGACTTGGTTGGGCACACAGCTGCAGCCTCAGTTCCAATAGTGCAGGCACGTAACTTTGTCGGCAAATGTTGGCGAGGCATTGAGTGTCTTGCAAGGTAGCCATGCAACTCTGCTACAATCAGGGACCTGTTGCTTGGACGCAAGAACGGCTGCGAGTCTGCAGGTTTCGCTGTAGGCTGAGGTAAACCAAGTTTGTGAGACGTCCTGTCGGTGGGATGCATGTGCTAAAGCTGATTTGAGTCAAAGGTCAACGCCTTGTCCATGCTCGAGTACGGAGTTATCCACCAGTGCCAGAGAGGACTCGCCTGGATATGGAGCATCTGTATGAACGATTTATGAAGGACATTCTGCGAAAATTTCTAGTGGCCTTTTCGACACTTGGCTCAGACCAGGACCAGTCCTAGACGCAAGCAAAACGCGCGACCTACGGACCTGAACGAAGAGATACGCACGAGACGAAGCCCAACGGCGAGCTGTGGTGTCACAACGACTTAGTAATGCACGCATTCGTATGTTTGTCAGGTAGGGCCAAGTGAAGTCTCATCTCTCTAGCAATGTGGCAGCTTGTCTGTTGAAGTCAACTGCGAGAAACTACCTGCTTCATCAGGGCCTTACTAGGGAAACGAGACCATGCATCGCGTGAGTTCATGAGATTCCCTGCAGAGTCCTAAGTCACTGCGACAGAAGCCTAGGTTCGCCAGAGAAATGAATCAATGGGTTCATTTCGACAACCTGCTTCGAGAGCGGAAGTGAAACCAAATGCAGACACTCAGAGCCCTTATCATGTTCGCTGACTTCTCTATCGGATTTCGCTTGCGACCATGCCACACGAGTTGAAACACTTGCGCCTCAAAAACGGATCTAGCGAGAAGCTTCCAGACAGGCCGTGCAGCCGCCGCCACCCAAAAGACCCAGACAGTCCTGCCGCTTTGTGATCCACAAGCAAGGGTCCACAAGTTCGCGGATCGTACACGTGGGCAACAGACTGCACTGAGCATACTGAGCCTGTAACAATCAACGCCGCAATTTGCCGCGCCCGGAGTTAACCTCCGATGATTGAGTTTGGTTTGCATCTCGAGGTTCTAGAGTTTCCGAGTCACTAATTGCGCTGCAAGGCTATAAATCAGCCGATTGTCTGGCCCCGACATGACGTGCCTCTGCATCCGACCAGCATCACATCGTCTGCTTCACCTTTTGGGCATTTGTGCCACGAAGAACTGTCTCTTTGCTGCATTTTTGCAAACGGATACGCGCTGCGTTCAACGGGGCGGCAATGTCAATCCTTCCGACATAACAAAGAAATAGTGTTGGCTGGCAGTGCGCACGGGTAGTACCACCAGCAAGAGTCTGTCTTGGAGGCTGGACTCAATCAGTTTTATCAAAACTGGGTCTCTGCTGCATGCACTTGGACAGCGGTGCGGTCTTCTAGGCTTTCGGGTCTTGACAACGCCGCCAAACGGGAGTTCAATTGCAGTGCCCTGCACAACCGAAGAGTCCTCTGCTCCGAGCCTCCGCGAGGGCTAGAAATTCGACAAGCAGCGTTCTTCAGGGCTTTGCTTCGATTTCCGGTACTTGGGCAGGAGATGAAGACACCAAAAAGGCAGCGGCGGAAGTGGCAAGGAGCGACAGCTCAGTTTCTTTTCTGCCTTGCGTTGGCCGTTTGGCCCCCCTCAACAGCCCTTCTCTGTTCGGAGGAGGATCGCTGCAACTCCTGCACTGGCTACTGGGCAGCTGTCAGACATCGAGCCCGTGAAAATCCGTGATGTGGGGCTGGGATCTGGGCCCCTGTGCACTCCTAGGCGTGTCACCAAGCCACTGCGATGCTCAGCCCGGCCATCGAAAAGTACGCGTCCATCGTGGCCCGTGGAGGCGCGAAGCGTTGGCACCCCATCCTTGCTGTCTGCACTGCAGTGCACTATGCAGGACTGCGAGCTTAGAGTCCTGAACGTAGCTGGCTGATGCTTGGCAACTTGGATGCCTTGGCCATGCATCAGCGGCCCTGTACCATCCTCGCGAAAGGCTGGACGAAGTGAGAAAATCTTCCACAGATAGGCAGACCACTTAGATGCAAGATGGTATTCCTCGAGCGCTGCATCGGTGTCTCTTCCGCAGACCAGAAAGCGGCTGGAGTAAAAGACAGGAGTTCTCGAAAGTTTTCCGGGAAAGTTTTCTTGTGTTTTCCCCTGCGCAGTCCCTGTGTTTACAAACTGGTCTCGGCCTCGGTGCTGGGAGCTCAAAGCTCAAAGAGAAGGAAGTGACGAAGTTTCAGCACTTGCCACTGTTTTCTATGCGAGAGTACTTGTGGTATGTGGATGTGGGTTAAAGGCTTTTAAGCAGCAGTTGCACCTTCAGTCCCAACCCCCAACCCGCCACCGTGAGCCGCACCTGCATTCTGATACTTTTTGATCCTGACAAGTTGAACCCCATGGTAGCACCGCAGCACCCATGATCATGGCCTTTCCAGCTCCAACCTTGCGAAGGTATCTTGCAGGGGACAGTGTGGGAATCGGCTTCCTTAAGACACGAGAGCTCGGAACGGTCTGGGCAGGCCTCTGCAGAGCGTGATGCTCATCCGGCGAGGCTACGCAATACCTGCTTCGCAGTTTTCGCTGACGGAAACGTGACAGAGATGCATAGAGATGCACTGGGTTTGCCGACGGGCACTCCAACTGCTGTCTTTTGTGCGAAGCAGTTGAGCCTCAGGAATCTCCAGGATAGCTTTGGGACGCTTATTTCCGTCCCATCCAAAGCAGCAATACACTGTCCGGACGTGGGCCGAGTCTTGCGCAGCAAGTGGATCGAGAGGCGACTGTCGGGCCCCTGCTCATTCTCGCGATTTCTCTCGCTTGTCTTGCGGCTCAGATATCTCAGCTTTCGCTGAGGCTTGTGATTCGTGGCCTTCCCCGGGACCTCACGCCGCATGACCTTGTGACCCTCAGCGGACACTTTGGCCCATTGGGACCTGTGCCTGCAGGCCAGGGGCTCCAGTCATCTTGCAGTGGACATTCCAAGTCCAAATCTTACAGCATCTTGAACAGACATTCATTCCTTGAAGCCTGCGGCATACCCACAGGCCATACAAAAGCGACACTGGTCAGAATCGATCTTGACATAAGCACTAAGTGGCAAGCAGCGATGCTGTCAAATGCGCAGGCCGAGCTCATGCATCTCTCGGCCCAGGCCATCGTCAGACGCACTTTCATTTGATTAGCCCGTGTACGAGAGATGCGTTCCGCAAGGACACGCAGGTCGAAATCTGTTGACAAAAGGCAGGCCGCAGGCCCCAAAACAGAAAAAACCGGGCTCGTCTGAGAGCCTCAGGCCGTCCGAGGATTCCGTGTGACTCTCCTTTTCTGTAGCTCGGTTTCTGTTATCACGAAAGCTCCTCGTGAGGCAGCATCGTTCAAAGGAAAGAGTCCGTGGGACCACTGGGCCGGTTTGGCTGTTGAGACCTTTTCTGGGTCTTGCTCGCCGAAGTTCCTGGATTGGGAGCATGGTAGTCATGATGCTGCTGATGCTCGCCTGTACGGGTCCTCTTCGTCTCTACACATCAACGAACACTTCCCGGTCATCTATACTCAGTGCTTTGCAAGCCAGGCCGCTACAAAAATCGCGACATCGCTTTGCAAGACAGATGACTCTTGTATCTCTTCCCCAAGTTTGTGCGCGAGCAACCGGCACTCCTTACGATGCTGGCAAAAGCTAAAGCTGGCCAACCCACGGAACCCCTGAATTCGAGAGTAGATAGACTTTTCGTCCGAAGCCTTTGACGGTCAAGGTCAAGCGCATCTTGCCAAGATTCCTGTGACAATTGATGTGCCTTCGTGTTTTGAATGCCGTAGGACCTGTAGGAGCATCAACCTTTAGCGTGAGTCCAGGCAATGCTGTACTCCGAATCGGGAATGTTCGTGATGAAGCGGGCAACCTCGTCTCCCAGCCATCGTCGTCAAAGGATGGACCCGTTGGATTCGGCCACCCACTATTGATCAAATAGCAAGCTTGAAGTTTGTCCAGGACGAAATTCTGGCCAAGGATGGCTCCTGCCAATACCGTCCCAAAGATCGGTTGCCAGTTTGGCACACAGATGGCACTTTCAAAGAGACGCCAGAAGCAGGCCATGTGGGAAGTCCACACATGATCGCACATGCCTGCATTACACCTTGGACAAGTAGAGATGTACCGCTAGCTGGCGAGTGTGCCTTTGCTTCTGGAGGGGTTGCATGGCGCCTCTGGCAGGCACTGCACTGTTCTGCCGCCAGGCACCTCCCTGCGGTGGCGCGACGTGTTTTGCTGATGCAGTAGCAGCATGGAGCGAATTGTCCGTGGAGAAGCAGGAACGTTTACAGATGCTAGCAGGCAGATTACCAAGAGGGGCTGGCAGCGGATGCTAAAGCATCAATACCACGCTAACGTTCGCTACGCACACCCTTCCATTCCAAATTGTGTTGGTGATTGTCATGAATCCCCATGTTTCACGCGTGGAGTGTTTTGGCGCGTGCTCGTCTGCTTGGAGTTCGACTGCCCGAGAATCCTAGAGTGAGCCCACTAAAGTAGGAAAGGAAAGAGTTCTTTATATGCCGTTCGCGGTGGTGGGGTCCGCGATCCTCGATCTTGTGATATCTCGAGGAAACTGATCTGCATCTGCAGCTTGGCGCACCACGACGCGAAGATCAGAATTCGCAATCCGGCCTATCCAGTGATGCCGCATGAGGATACACGCTGTCACACCAAGTCTTGTACTTCACAAAGCAGTCGTTGGTGATGGCAGAAAGTGAGCGAACGAACGACCCAGGTGAGAGAGCAACACAAGGTTTCATCTTACGCGAACTGTACCGCACCTATCTGCTGGCACTTAGTCTGCTGTAAGCTCCGTACCTCTACTGTACCAGTTGTCACCATGTTGTCATTGATTACTTCGCATCATCGGTGCATGCGTCCACTCTTACGCGCTCGCAGTCGGCGTCCCCTGGAGGAGCGATGCAGGAATCCCGCACGCCGTGTGCCCCTTTGCCTCCAGCATCCAGAGACGAGTGAGCATTCCATTTATGGTATCAATTCCAGCACGTGCTCGCTCGTCGACAAGGGGCAAGATGCTTGACTGCGGTCAGCATGTCAAGACGGAGCAGCAAGGTTTGTCCTAGCTGCAAATTGAGGAGATGTGTCCTTCCAAGCTGCGGCACTACGAAGAAACCGGCGAGGAGGATGAGTCTGCGCCGTGCCTGCACCTAAGAGCATGTTCACTTGTCTTCACTGTTGAGCTGCGTGCGCAGCTCAAACATCTGGGCCCTCTAGGTCTGCGCATGTCAAACATCTAGCTTTGACTGCTTGCACAGTCAGCGGATACCTCTTCAACATGAGACATGCTGCATACTGCATACTGTTACCGCAAATCGCAAGCCGCGGCATCTGTAGAAGTGAAAGAGGTGCATGGGCAACGCAAAGATGAAGCTGATCTATGGTCTTACAATCTGATAGCAACAGCCAGCAGTCCCACAGTGTCGATAGAAGGAGAGCCGAGGTTGCCATACTTCGGGATCTCTTGGTCCATGCCACTGCACCTCAATTTACGATCGTGTGGAACTGGCTGCCTGGAGACTTTGCAATTTGCGACACTCGGTCGACCATGCATTGTGCCACCTCGTACGATCAGAACTTCACCCGGGAAATGTGGCGGACAACGATAATGCCTGATCCACGCTTTGCTGTCAGCTTCGAGGCTTGCTGAGTCCCACGAAGACCGTGGGTGCATCTCAGTAGCAGAAGGTTTTCAGAGCAGTCGCACGAAAAAGGAACGAACAAGGACCGGAAGGCCGATGTTTTCGGTTTGGAAGCTTCACAAACCTGGTTCGCCAGTGAGTCACGGACACGATCTGATGAAGGGCCTACATTCTGGTAGGTGGCCATCGTCTCGTCCTATTCATTGGGGCCCTCATGCATGTCCTCGTGTTTCATTCCATTTTTCATTCCTGACAGGCTCAGTATTCAGGCCTTGTCATCGGGAGTCTGCCAGCTTAATTTCGTTCTACATCGACTCCGCTTTTTGGTATTATGGCGTATCGGGTACATTTGCTGTTGAAACAGGCAGCAGCATATTTCGAGTACTGGTGTACTAGCCAAAATTAACACGCCATGTACCACATCTCACCATTCGTAGCGGAGAAGAACTCGCACTGCCATCCTTGCATACCCGCTACTGCCTATCCGCCGCATGGCCTCCGAGATCGGGGAGCTTGGCAAGGATTCTGGGGAAATCCGGATCTGCTGGGGCTGATTTGGACCTGGTCATCACGATTCATGGGTTTTAGGTTCTGTCCCCCGTATTCCCTGTGAGGTGTGTCTTGCGAGAGTTTAACAAGTGCTCCCCGCGTAGACCGTTGCCCTATTCGAGATGTTTCAGGTTCTTGTGAGTATTTGTTTTCTGTGGATCTAGAGCCGCTTGCAGAACTCGCCGCAAGACTTGTGCCTCACGGGCCCAATCTTTATGTACTCTTGCAGGGAACCCCGGCCAAACTGATTGTTGCTATAGTCCTTGCATGGAAAGTCTAACTCCGTTCCAGGATCTCCGAAGCATGCGGCAGCAAGGGGCAGTGCTGACCCTCATGCAGGCGCGGGTCCTGCAAAGTGCCTTGCAGCTGAAGGCAAGGACCGTCGTCCTGTATGCTCTGCAGGTTCATGAAGGTACTAACTTCAACAAGCGGATAGAGACTCAGAGAAGTCTGGGAAAAGCCATGCACCCCGTGTGACACAGCTGCGTCAATTGCATTTTGTTGCGGCGTGCAGCAGCTCCATGTTCCCAGCTGCACTGGTATGTGAGTCGTTTGATTTGACTGAACTCACGAGCTGCGAGTTTTTCAGTTCCTCCGCACGTTCCTTGCAAGCGGCAGATTGAAGAAGAGAGATGTGGGAGGTGGGAGGTCTCGTCTGACGGCATCGGCCGTAAGGAGTCAGCAAAGGGTTGTATGTGCAAGGTTCAAGATGTCAAGCAGGATTTTCGGAAGGGATGCATCCCTCTTTCAAGGTCAAGCTGCAGGACCATACGGGACTGGTTTAGCGATTAGCATGCAGCCATAAATTTACGACAAATCGGCTTCGCAATCATGTCGATGGCCAAAAGGGCAAACAAACGAAGCATGAAAATATGCACACAAGCCCTGGGAATGCCGCTTCATGTGCCGAAGTTACTCTTCATGTACCCCTGTCGCTGGCTTGCGCATGGCAGGTGCCTCCCTTGCAGCGTGTCGTGTCCCCTGACGCTATTAAATGCTATGGGCAGCCGCAAACGATTGAAAGGGCAAGTCACAAGGCGAACATCGTTGTAAGTGAGGCATGTGCGCCACGCGGCGGCAGAGAATCAGCTCAGCGGGATTTATTCAGGGTAAGGCGCTTCATGTTCAATGCCGAGGAACGAACAATCATGCAAAACTGACATTCGAAAACCGAAAACTGACTTCGGAAACGAGCGCGTCTGTGCACGGTCACCGCGGGTAGCCGCGGAAAGTGTCACGTCAGCTCTCTTTTGGGGAAGTCTACAGCTTGAGCTCTTGTCGGGTTGGATTGAACTTGCAGCACTCAGACGGCTTGGACACGATGCTGTGGACGTTTTGGAAAGCTCTGCTGACAGTCCAATCAGCCGAACAAGCCTCATCGCAGACTCTGGGACCCCGTAGAGCTTCCGGCCCGTGGCCCTCTGACAGCATCCGACATGGAGCCAAGAGCAGTTTCAGGACCTCACCCAGGAGCATTCCAAGGCAGGTTTTTGAGCGTCCGCGGGCAGCCGTGTCATTGGCTGGATTTGGGCCCTTGTAGTTTGGTTTGCAAGGGGTGATGCAAGGTTGCCCTGCACAGCCTGCGCGCATTGCTTTGTAGAGCTGCCGCGTCTTGCCGCAAAGCTGTCGTCGGCCGAAGGGCCGAAGGAAAGGTCGCCTCCCAAGAAGTTCGCGCCGATGCCGAGGCCGAGGCCCTCGCAGCCCGCAGTCGGGCACTCTTGCGAGCGCGTGCACGTGCTTGCGAGCGCTTGCGAGCGCTTGCGCTTGCGTCTCCGTGGCATGTTTTTTGGAACTCCGCTCTCCTTGCGCCTCGCAGCGTGTCGAGAAGCGAGAGATTGACCTGGCTGTAGTCCTTAAAGTCAGAGTGTAGGGTTGTAGGATGATTCAGCCTATGGAAATCCCATAAACCCACGGCCTCCACGACAGTCTTGAGCAGGTCCCAGAGCCTCACATCCAAGCGTGGTTCTGTCGTTGTGTGTCGTTCCCGCCGCTGGCGGTTTGTGCAGACACATGCTTGGAAGATTCATTCTAGCGGTGCTTCCCTGCGGAGCAGACTTGTTAGGCCGTGGCGAAAACGAGACGGAAAGCATAAGCCGCTGACACCTTTGTGAAGCTGTTGCTCCGGAGGCGTATGATGGCACGAACGGCACTCTAGCATTCGGAGCTCGTGACTTTCGGTGTTGCAGCAGTAGTTCATAGCCAACCAAAGCAGCATGGCGACGGAAAGTCAAGGCTGGATCTTGTATTAATGGTGCTCATACCCAGCGCTGCTGTTGTCTGCAGCATTGGTATGGAATCAGGTAGCAACATGTACTTGTCTTCGGGTGCCGTCATGAGTTATGTGAGTTGAGAAAATCGTAGTCGCTAGTTGGTCGCCTCCGAGGACCTGCGGAGTTTCTGTGTGTGCTCAGTGAAAACATCGGGCCACACAGGACGACCTCACGACGATGCCGAGTAGTATGCCGAAGGTATTGGCACAGTCAGAAGACCTTTCACTCACTGACCCGTACCAAGACACAGACTGTGCCTGTGATTCCCGCTTGAAGAGCAGGCTGTCTGATGCTTCAAGACTTCACCTGAGGCCCGAGATCCTACACTCTGAACCCGGGCCTGCCCCGCTCGTAAGTTCCTAGTAGCCCGGCTGACCTGCAGATTCTGCGACTATCGTGCAGAATTGCTGAGCATGCTCATGCCCGACATGCCAGTCCAAATCCTAAGCTGGGACGACGCACTGACAGATGAAGCTGTACACACGATCGGGGCACTGCCTTGCAGGAGTCCCTAGCGTACAAGGACGTCCTCCCCCCGCCTCGATAGCCCCATTGTCAACATGGGCCACCGCTGTGGCCTTGCGTTGCATTGCAAGATTTACGACGTCAGGTCACACCTGAGCATGTAGTGTCTCCAGCAGCAAGCGGTAAAGGTGCATAGATGCCCCCCTGGCCAGCGGTTCATGGACAACTAAGGTCCGAAAACGCAGGGAGGGTCAAGTGATTTTGTTCGCCGTGAGCGATGCTGTTGAACGTGTGGCACAACACAAAGCCGCCTCTGCGCCCCACAAACTGCTTTGTACTCAAGCCAGTCATTTCGGCCTTCGGAGTGTCAGGCCACTGCCACTGCAAGCTCGTAGGTTGCCAGATGTGAGGGCGGATTTATGATTTCCAGATCCTACTGCCTTCTCCTGGAGTGGTAGCTGCACGCACTGCACTCCAAGGTGTCACGCAAGGGGTTGCATAAACAAGGGTCTACGGAAGCTGTCGGAGTGTAAGGTCGTCTATCAGCATGCTGGCATGCTTTCCTGAGGTCGGTGGCACGTAGATGGCACGCCCGACAGAAGTTGGTGCAGTTGCTGCACACGCCAGCGGCAGTGCATCCGGGAAGGAATACATTTGATATTACATACAGCTCTGCCAGACTTAAATTGGCTCTGTCCGGTTTGCTCCAAAGTTCACGCAATGCAGAAAAATCGCTTATGCATTGCTGGAATGCTTGTCGACAGACTAAAGTCTTATAAGTCCCATAGCAGCATAAAAGGGGGTTGTTGAAGGGGATTGGAATGGGTTTGGGATGGGTTTAGGTTTGGGTGGGTTTGACTGTAGTCCAGGCAGTCCGGGCATGTCGACTGAAAGAGCCTTGCACTCATAGCATGGCTGGACCAGGGCATTGTTGCATCTCAAGGACAACATCAATCCAAAATAGTTCGTGGCGGGTGTTTGCAGCATCGCGAGACATCCCGCGGGCGCTGCAAGGGTTGTTTTGCATAGCCTTTCGCAGTTTGGGCTCTCGATCATCGACCTCGCCGGTCTATAGAGAGACTCATGCCAGGAGTTCTGACACAAAGCGTTCTTTCGTACATTGCTTGCTGTGGTTCTTGTCAGGTCACAGAATCTGATTTGCGCACCACTTGCTATACGGTCCTAGCTGGATGTATTCGGGCAGCGCCCTCTTCGTGGCACAGGCCCTCCGAGTAAAGCAAAACAGCTGGTCGCTGGTCCGGACGATGGCATCTTACGGAGCAAAAGCACGGGCATCGCTGAAGTCTCGAGCTCTGCGAGTCGAAGTCTCGAGGCCCAATGCCACCTGACGCAACCTGCAAAACAAAGCCATAAGGGTCCCTTCCCATTGCTCACCAACGCGGATGCCCTTGCTCTGTTCCTTCGCCAGTGACAAGAAGCCTGACATGTCCCGGACGTGCCCAGCAACGTGCTATGCTGCTACACAAGCGCGATGTTCTTGCCGCTTTCCCGATCTCAGCCGGAGACCTGCGTAAAGGGACGAGTCACGGGATCCGTCTGTGTAGAGCGCGAGAAGGCTGCGAGGCATGGAACCGAGACTTGGCACCACATGCTGTGACCCGATCATGCCAGAACAAGTCGTGTGAAAACAACAAGTCCACAAGAGACTAAGCCTGGAAAGGGCAGCCTGGCTGCAGCCCGGCTTTTGCATTCCTTCTGCGCCCGTTTGGAGGAGGCGCCTGTCTACAGACACGTCTTTCCCCTTGCCAGGCTTGGCATCCGCGAGTTCATGCGCAGGTCTCAGAGCAGCGGCCATAGCAGTTTCAAGACAACCAACACATCAAACCGCGTCTTCAGCGCGAGGGCAGAGGACCCACCACCTGCAACTCGTCACTCTCGCGACAGTCACTCCGGTCCCAAACGGAACTGGGTTGGCCAAAGTGGGCAGCATGTGGAAGTCCAAGCACTTGCCAACCTTGGCTGCTCACTCTCTCTCAGACTCAGCTTGCAACTGCAGTCTTGTTGTTCGCTTCGATTGAAGCTGAAGGAAGGACGAAAGGACTGCCTGGAATGTAGGGTGCCTGTCATGCACAGATAATCAGTCTTTGCTTGGCACTTGCACCCGGAGGTCCTAATGACTTCGGCTCTCGGTAGGGGCCAAACTCAGAAGCGAGCTGTCCTTTTCCGCTTCGATCCTTCTCCTTCAGCTTGTATTCTCGTTTCTGAGAGAGGAGAATCAATGGTGTGGAAGTCCGAAGGCAGGGCCCTTCCAAATCCTAAACCGCCTATCCCCTGCATTCAGGACGTGCCGCATCGCTCACGTAGCTCTCGCTCTTGGCGCGAGCAAGAGAATGCTTCGCATGAAGAGTGCCTCCGCTGGCGGATGATCACTGGCAGGGCCGGCGCAATGCAGACCAGCAGCGGCGCAAGAACACACTCTGAGTCGGCAAGGGCTCGGAGAGGGCTTCGTGTGGCTTGATCATTTGCTTGAGCTTCTACGGTTCAGGTTGGGCTTGGTACCATGCCTAGGTCTAGGCCAGCTTGAAAGAAGGCAGAGCCTTCCATCGAAAGTCGGACATGGGGAGCCCATTCCAGAGTTGTCCAAGCAGAGAGTGGTTTTGAACGGGTCAACTTTTACGGGGTGCACTCGGCACACCGTGACCACGTCGTGACCATGTGACCTGGTGCAGTGACCAGGCTGTGGTCTTCCACAGAGCCATGTCCCCAAAACCTCGCAGATCGGAAGCCCCGGAGCGAAGACAAGCTGCAATACCACAGAGGGGGCTGAGCTGGAGATCAAGGTGAGCGGAGCTGTGCTGCCGCACCTCCTATATTTTCAGTTTCGACTGGTGGCTGCGACATGGCCCGTGTTGGCCGTGGTTCCTGAGTGCGTGTCGCAAGCATTGGCCCTGAAAGAGCCTTTGCCCAGCTCAGCGACTGTCGACTTTGAGCTGTAGCTGCCTGCAGGAAGCATGGGATGTCGGCAGCCTAGGCACGCGGGCGGCTCTTGCGTACACTCACTTTAGTGGTAAACCCCCCTCGCTGTCTAGTGTGGACACGGCCACGTTCCAGACGACGTCATAAGGGATCTGTTTAGGTGCATGGCTGGCGCAACTCCACCCTAGGACCCCTTTGAAGTGCAGGTTAAGTAAGACACTTAGAGGCTGCCGTCTGCACAAAGATCACCTGCATGCATGGTCACGGCAGCAAGGGTCACCTGAGCTGTCCAATGGCTGCTGATGTCTATCTTATCAACCAGGAGGACGGAGACCGGATACTGCCGTGAATGCGCCTTCTTGTGCGTATGGCTCTGCTTGAAGCTGTTGCACCCGCGCCGCCTGGGCACTGGAAGCTGGAGCCACGGCCTTGGCTCACCTTGCCTCTCCACAGGAGTCCACGCAAGCTAGCCGCTGCCTGCGCCGCCCCAAGGACGCACGAAGCAGAAAGAGATGTAGTAGAGATCTCGCAGCTTTGCGCATTGCTGCATCGTGAAAATGGATGCCACAGGCATCAAGCGGTGCTGTTCCACGTCTTGCCCTTACCGAGCCCCTTCAGCTCGGTGTCTGTTACAGCCAGTCCGTGTCGAGGGCGTTTGGGACTTTTGCATTGCTCCTTTCCCAGACGGCACGGCTTTTCTCAAAGGCCTAGCCGGCCAGCCTGATGGTCTGGAACCGTCCTGAAATTCCCCTTACGAGGATCTGACAAGGGGCAGTGACTTCTTGAGGAAGCCTTTGCTGTACGGTTCCGGGTGGGCTTTGGAACTAGTTTTTCTGATCTTAGCACCTGTTCGGTGCGTCGGCTTCTAGCTCCCATGGTTTGGACTGCTTCCCGTCTTGCCTTCGGCATCGCTGTACACGCGTGAGACGGCGAGCTCCTGCGACTTTATGACTTTGGACTTGATCCCAAAGCCCGTGTTAGCGTTCGCTGCATCCAGGGCGGATTGAACTTCAGCCAACGAACGAACCATTCAAAACAACGCTCTCTCTGTGCTCTCGGTGCCCATTTACAGCGGCATCTTGCGATTTGCAGGCTGGGACACCACAGACAGAGACCTGGCGCAGCCGGCACATCCAAGTACCATGTCTCACAGCGTCCTTGCAGTGACTGGGCCAGGGCAGGGGACCACACTCTTTTGATTTGGGGTTTCAGAATGTCTCCATCGAGCTTGTTCTGGCAGATGATGCTGAGTTATGATGGATGTGAATGTAAGTAGTGCCTTAGTTGCTAGCTTATCGAAGCTGGTCAAGAATCGAATTCTGTCTACGTCTCGAGCTGGGCCTACAAGCTTCGCTTGCACAAGCTCCGGGACGCGGTAGGTCGTGGCGAAGAGCGCCTGCCCTGGCGGGTGGACCAGAGTTTGTGCAGGGTTCACTGCATCGGTCGAGCGTCGAAATGCTTCTTGGAAGGTTGGCTTCTTGGCTTGAACGGCGTTTGCTTTTGCGGTTCAGCCCTGAGCCAGAACGGTTAGGCTTTCAGGGCTTGGACGTGGGAGTAAATCCGTCTTGGGCTCTGGTGATCCGTCGACAGACACAATCGCGAACTTTCAAGTTCTTGCGCAGACATTCTCGTCGGCTTCGCTACGTTCGGATCCTTTGCTCGTGTCGAACATCTGTCGAGATCTAGGGCTACGGCACATTCTCATACTGCTCACGAGCAAAGTTCTGAGCAATCATCAGCATGCTCGCTGTTCTGAGGAAGTGCACTGGAATTGGCTCTGTGGAGTCCCACTGTCCGGTTTTTTCCAATCTCCCAACATGTCATTCGCAAGGGTGCCTCTACCTCGCCTGGTTCAACACAACTTTGCAAGGTTTCCTGGCCCTTGGTCCCATTGTGTTGCCTCCCCATCAGTTTCCCAAGCTTCCTAGCCTCAGCTTGCATGCAGGTTGTGCTTGTCTGAGATGTTATACCCAGCTCAAGCAGAGTTGCCCGCGAGTTAAACTTGGCGGTACCCCGAAGCATTAGGCTCCTCACCTAGCCTTCTACGCCTCACCGTAAGCAGGGTAACGAGATTTTCCGTCCTAGCAGCCCAGTCGGCGCTGGCATGTGCAGCTGTGCGTGGCGACCGACTGGCTCAAGGAGTTTGGACCCGGTCAGTGCAAAGCCCGACCTCCGACATTCCTCTGAGTCCTAAGGACCTCCGCGTCGTACGCTGCTTGATCAATCCACAGCCCCGTAGGCCAAGCCCTGTGTGCTGGACCAGCACTAAGAGAGCTTCCATCAACAGGGTGTGGATCAGAGCGCCGCTGGTCGGTTGCACCCTTCGCTTGCACAAGCTCCGGGACGCGGTAGGTCGTGGCGAAGAGCGCCTGCCCTGGCGGGTGGACCAGAGTTTGTGCAGGGTTCACTGCATCGGTCGAGCGTCGAAATGCTTCTTGGAAGGTTGGCTTCTTGGCTTGAACGGCGTTTGCTATTGTGGTTCAGCCCTGAGCCAGAACGGTTAGGCTTTCAGGGCTTGGACGTGGGAGTAAATCCGTCTTGGGCTCTGGTGATCCGTCAACAGACACAATCGCGAACTTGCAAGTTCTTGCGCAGACATTCTCGTCGGCTTCGCTACGTTCGGATCCTTTGCTCGTGTCGAACATCTGTCGAGATCTAGGGCTACGGCACATTCTCATACTGCTCACGAGCAAAGTTCTGAGCAATCATCAGCATGCTCGCTGTTCTGAGGAAGTGCACTGGAATTGGCTCTGTGGAGTCCCACTGTCCGGTTTTTTCCAATCTCCCAACATGTCATTCGCAAGGGTGCCTCTACCTCGCCTGGTTCAACACAACTTTGCAAGGTTTCCTGGCCCTTGCTCCCATTGTGTTGCCTCCCCATCAGTTTCCCAAGCTTCCTAGCCTCAGCTTGCATGCAGGTTGTGCTTGTCTGAGATGTTATACCCAGCTCAAGCAGAGTTGCCCGCGAGTTAAACTTGGCGGTACCCCGAAGCATTAGGCTCCTCACCTAGCCTTCTACGCCTCGCCGTAAGCAGGGTAACGAGATTTTCCGTCCTAGCAGCCCAGTCGGCGCTGGCATGTGCAGCTGTGCGTGGCGACCGACTGGCTCAAGGAGTTTGGACCCGGTCAGTGCAAAGCCCGACCTCCGACATTCCTCTGAGTCCTAAGGACCTCCGCGTCGTACGCTGCTTGATCAATCCACAGCCCCGTAGGCCAAGCCCTGTGTGCTGGACCAGCACTAAGAGAGCTTCCATCAACAGGGTGTGGATCAGAGCGCCGCTGGTCGGTTGCACCCTTCGCTTGCACAAGCTCCCGGACGCGGTAGGTCGTGGCTGTGGCCCTTTCCCTGTACACTTGCAGGAGCCGCTTCCTTAGTGGACCAGAGTTTGTCGTGCGTGGCAGTGGCAAGCCTTTAGCTTTCCAGGTGTGCTCAGGAACTAGAGCGGTGTTGCAGTTTCTGTCGAAGGTGTGCAAGTCTGCTCAAAGCCCTAAACCGAACACGGCATGCAGAGCAGCCGTATGAGCAGCAGACAGCAAGGCTAAATGTGTGGCGATGTGAGAGCCTGGGCCATGCTGGGAATGTGGACCTGGATCTGTGCTCGGCGTGCTGCGAGCAGATGGAGCTTCAGCTGCTCCCAGTACTGCCGGCGTTTGCCACCGCTCATCGAACGGACTAGAGCGACGGCGTGGGTGTGTGTGCATGCTTGAGGTTGGCAGCATGCCATGACAAGGAAGCTGAAAGCTAGCAGCAAAGCCCATGCCTGTTTCTACGGTGACGTGAGTGCCGCTTGATATGGGCTGCGCTTGCGAGCTCGCATCCGTGGCAGATGACAAACGCCTATGTGGTTCCGCAGCTTGGAATCCCTGAGCCAGGAACAGTCCTGCCCGAGACACGTGGTATCAATTAGACAAGCCGCACAGGATTGAGACTTCCTTCAGCACATGCGGGCTTCCAGACTTGATGTGCAATCTGTCTTGTCCACTAAGCCATCTTCAGACGCATCTTCCTGTCCAGGACCTCTTCAGAGGGCACCTTCGCGAGATTTCGAGAGCCTTGCATGCCGAAATGATTTCGTCAGATTCGTCAGGCATCCACCAGCCTCAAGACCTTGGTCCAAATCATGTTGGAGCTGACCAAGATGCTTGTCTTGCGAGTAGCCGCGCTGTGAATTGCCATCACGCTTTGACGATTCGGCCGTGAACTTAACACGAGTGCATGCGGGCACAGGCAGCACTTGCGAGCGCGCGGCCGAGTGCGCGCCGTCACGGCGCTGCAAAACGAACCCTTTCGAGCACCTGCGGGCCTTGCATATCCGCACAGAGCTGGCCCACTGCACCGATCAGGCATTGCGACCTCAATGCCGACCACATGCGGGCTTTTCGGAAATTCGCATATAGGATTCAAAGGCCTTGTGTTCGCCACTCGAAACACGGCATGCGTGCGCTGTGCAGACGTTTGCCAATCGAGTGCATCCAGGGGATTGCCGTGACGAATGGTAGAGTCTCCAACTTTGCCCTGAGCAGCTCCACCCAGATTGCAATGTACGGCGGCTTGCCCTTGGGTTGTGTGTCGCGATTAGGGTCCGTGGACCAACCACGTGTTCCAGATCCGTGATGCCTGGATTCAAAACCTTTGCTCGCGAGCTCGCATCCGTGGCAGATGACAAACGCCTATGTGGTTCCGCAGCTTGGAATCCCTGAGCCAGGAACAGTCCTGCCCGAGACACGTGGTATCAATTAGACAAGCCGCACAGGATTGAGACTTCCTTCAGCACATGTGGGCTTCAAGACTTGAAGACCAGAGGAGTCTGTGCAATCTGTCTTGTCCACTAAGCCATCTTCAGACGCATCTTCCTGTCCAGGACCTCTTCAGAGGGCACCTTCGCGAGATTTCGAGAGCCTTGCATGCCGAAATGATTTCGTCAGATTCGTCAGGCATCCACCAGCTTCAAGACCTTGGTCCAAATCATGTTGGAGCTGACCAAGATGCTTGTCTTGCGAGTAGCCGCAATTCACATGAACTAAACACGAGTGCATGCGGGCACAGGCAGCACTTGCGATCGTGCGGCCGAGTGCGCGCCGTCACGGCGCTGCAAAACGAACCCTTCCGATGCTTGGGCCAGTTTACTGAAACTCGCAGGCAAAACGAACCTTTCCGATGCTTGGGCCAGCTTCCTGAAACTCGCAGTTCAGGAATCTTAGGATCTAGGGCCATGTAGGGGATTGCAGCATATTTCATCTGCGCACAGAATGCGCTCAATGAGCACCCTCCTGTTCCGTGATGATGGCGGTGATGCTCTTCATGGCCATCACCTCTACAGGCTCGGCCGAGGGCATCGCCGTCTCCTTGCTGGTGGCCTACGACATCTACAAGACCTACATCAATCCCAAGTGCACTGGCCATCAGGCACTCTTTATCTCCCACGTTGTTATGGTCTTTGGTCTGGCCCTGAACTACATGGGTCTGAACCGTGGATGGGTGTACCAGTTCATGGGCAATGCCGTCGGTTCTGCAGTGGTGCAAATCGTGGCGGCCTGGGGCGGAAGGATCCTTGCCTTGGCCACCTGGCTGATCGTGTGCCAGGCCGAGTTTGGTGAGATATCATCGAAAACTTGGGCACTCTAAACCCCAACCTTGCGGGCAACATCGTGGCCTTGCTTTCTTCAGCTTTGGTTCATGCCGCCTTCTCGCAGCTACCCGCCTCGACTACTCTTCACCGTCACCCGGGGTGAAGTTGAAAGGATGCCCAGCCGGTTGGAGTGGTAAAGAAGGCTAGTAGCGAGCTGTCACAGGCATTTTAAGAGCTTCAAAGAATTAGAGGAGTCTAAGGAGCTCCAAGCGGCCAAAGACTTCTTTCAACATCGTATGGCCACGAGGCTTGTGCAGAACTCAGGCCTCAGGATCGGGGCACGTTGACCCGTCGAAGAACATGGAGTTAAGTCGTTTCCTCCTTCCTCGGTGACTTGCCGGAGTGCAGAGAAGCGAAGCTGAGAAGAGGCCGAGCTACAAAGCTCCAGTCCCGGGAGTTCCTCGGCCCAGGCCTAGGCAAAAGTCCTCTGAGGTGAAGGCTGACGCTGACCGCTGGCGCTCCGCTGAGCCCAGGAACCCCACATCCCGCACTCCAAAACTGGGCCTTGCGGCCGGAAGTGCGTGTGGCAAACGGTGCGGTTCGCTTGAAAGGGCTTTAGTCTCAAGAGCACTCACGAAAGGACGAAAGGCCTGAGATGAAATGATGAAATCATTGTTCTTCTCTGCCCGTTGAGCAACATGAGCTTACGACGACTTCCTCGGCTCTTGCTTCGAGCATGCCGCATTTCAAAGCACGACGCATGTCCAGGCATACAAGCTCTTGCTCTCAGCTCCGACACTCAGTGACATGCCACGAGCTTGGAGCTTGCACTCGTACGTTCAAATGAAGTTAATGTGCGGGCTCCTCCTGGGGCCTGGGTGGACAAAGCAACCTTGCTGCCTGTCGGCCTGTTCTGATTGCCTGCGTGGTTACTGTTGCTGACGGAGAGTGAACTGGGAAATGGAGTGGGCAAAGCGTGGTAAGGGCCCCGTGCTCGAAGTGATGCTCTAACAGAAGAGGATTCGATCTGTATGTCGTGTGTTTCTGGTGGTGTGCCACGACAGGACCGCCCGGGCTTGGACCTACAGCCTCACAGCCTCCTGCAGTGAGGCCGCGCTTAAAGAACGTGCCACTGATGCGGATCCTTTCTGTTTTTTTTAATTTGCCCGTAATGCTTGTTGGCGCAGCTTGCCAGCCTTTGTTCCCGTTGGAAGCACGCAGGTCACGGAAGATCAGGCAAGTCTCGTGCAGCTTGCACAGATTGCGGTCGATTTTGGAGGTGCCATTGAGGGTTGCCGCTGGCCACTCCAACATAAAGGTTGCGTCACCTCGGCGCCGAGTTGGAGTCAGAGTCGCGCGAGTCGCGGTGGATGCCAGCCTGACATCCGCCGTGCCTTTGCTTCCATTCTGCAAGCTGCAAGTCTACACAGGCGACGCACATCAAGCCTCAGGCTGAGACTTATGCACCTGCATTGACACAGGCAGCATACACCAAGATCGAGTCATCCAGATGGTCATCCCAGGTTCATGCTGATTCACTTCATTTAGGTCTCGTGCCTTTTCCATTCACCCTCAATTTCGCCGTATTGTTTTGGACATTGGCGAGCGACGGCAATGGAAAAGAAGCAGTTGGGTAGCTCGAAGGTCCACATTAAATCGTGTTGGCACACTCTGGGGTTCTTCTGTAGTTCTCGGCGTAGCGGGAGTTTCTGTGCTGCTGCGAGGCGCCTCCGGTACGCGCACCTTGCGACCTTTGTGGTTGCGTTTGTATGGGTCTTCTGGGTTGTTGAAGAACTTCCCCAAACTGCCGACTTGTTTCTCCCAATTGCGTTTATGGGATTCACGGCTTAGGGCTGCAAGCTTAAAGAAAGATAGTCGCAAGTGGAGCTCAGCAGCAAAAACCTTGAGTGCCCCACAACAGCCAGTGTCGGTAGCCCAGCTGAGCCACGATCGGTTCAAGAGAAAGTGTAGATAGATGGCATGCATACTAAACATGTGGCGGCTACACTTCACTTTGCTGACATTTGCGTCAGCGCCAAGCACTCAGACGAGGTTGTGGCTTAAGGTGTAAGATGTTTTTCACGATTTGTGTGTCGGATGTAGTGCATGGGAAGTAACGCTTACGACTACACACTCTTAAACCAACCGCAAGAACGCACAGGTCCACCTACCTGAGCACGTGGCGCACATGTCACATGCCCCATCGGTGTTTGCAAATCACTCGGCCTATACGCTGCCTGCATCTAATGTAACCTCCAAGATGCCAGAATCCTGTTGTGCTTTCCGACCTGTACATCCAGAGACTCTTAGTAAGTCTTGCCTCCAAGCATGTGGCACGTTCCACGAGAATGTATTTATCCTCGTACTGGTGTTGGACTTGTCCTTGCCGAAACCTGCGACTGTCCGGAGACTTGAAAGACGACATGGCAAAGACCCGCCTGCGAGCTGCGGCACTCTTTCCGAAAACCTACTCCCAAACCCTGGCCCAACGCTCGACACACCCAACCTCAACAAGCCCAAATGCCCAAATGCATTCAGAAGCTCTCCAAATCCCGCTTTTGTGATCGTCATGTCTCCTGTTTCTTTCACATTGTAAACCCCAACATCTAAGAACCCTGAACCTTTGTCAGGTGAGGTTGAACAGGTCGGCACTGGCATGGAAGCAAGCGCTCGAATCAAGTCCAGAAGCAGTTTGGGAAACGCTAGACGTAATTACCGGGCATTGAAGGGCAAGCAACGTCTAAACCGCAAACATAGCCGGCAAGTGAAACTAAGTTCTGGGCTTGTACCCCACGACGTCATGACAGAGAACAGAGCCTCGTGTAGTTTTGGCTTTGCAAAGTCCGCTGCTGAAACATCCGTTCTCGTGCTTCGCTTCCGTAGCCACCCTTGACCTCAAATTGTCGGCCTTTCAACCTACCCTAAAGCCCGCAAGCCGTGAACCTGCGAAGCCCAAATTCTAAATCCTTGAGCCTCAGGGCCCAAACTCAAAACGCATTGGGGCACCGTGATCTCCGTCGTCGTCGTCATCAGGACCTGCATGACCGCGTTGTATGTTTTAGGTTTCTGTGAGGATGTAAGGCGCCGTATTCGTGATCTGGAGCTGGTCTTTCTCATCACCGTCACTGTGACCTCTCTCAACATCTTCATTATGAAAAATCATCACCGTCAGTAGCACCTCTGTCATCACCATCAGCATGTTATTTCGTACCCGAGATTGAATCAACAAGGTTGAACATGGAAGGCCCTCGATCCAAAAAGATTGAATTTATCATGCATTTTCGGATACATTGCAACCTTATTGTGTTTGCGGCCCTCTGGAAGTCCACTATCCCCCATGAAATGTAGCTTCTCCATGGGTTTTGATCCAAGCCTTCTCCCCGCACACGGCCTCTTACGGGCGCGGTTGCTTGGATCTTGGGATATCTTGAGGTATTTGCGGCCCCGCTGCCAAACAATTAAACATCTTGGGCCCTGACATGTAGTGCGCAGCGTCCATATACGTGCAATCAAGGCACCCCAAACCTGCAAATGCAGGATTGTCACAATTGTTCAATTCATTTCTGGGCCTGACAGAAAACCGTCTGTGAAGTGCAGGCCCCGGCACAGATGGATCCTGCATGATAGGGGTTTGAGATGGGTTTGCAAATGAAAAGGGCCGGCAAATAAACAAAGCAAGAGTGTCAACCCACTTCCACAGCTTGCCTGCCTCAACCCTTGACTTCGGTGATTTGCTTGCAAATTCTAGTCTTTGCTTACATATAAGCCAGTGCAATATGGGTGTATGTATGCCTTGCCCAGCAGTGTTGGCCCTACAAAGGTCATGTCGCAAGCCATCAAGACCACCCGCTACCCTACCCGACAATGCCGAGGCACCCGTTTATGCAAATCGTCGGCAAGCCCACGGTTACCGAGGTTCGCACCTCACTAAGTTGGACATGTTGCTGCCAGGGCTTCAGGTGTCGGGGCTAATGAACCGAGGCAAGCTAACAGTTGGAGCTAGTCTGCCGTCAAAACTCAATGTGACTGATATGGTGGGGTGTCAACATAGAGGCGAGCCGGCATATCCTGGCAGTTCACTCTGCGTCACCACTTCCGATACATGAGCGACTGCTGTTATGCCCGCAATACCCCTTTACTACAGCCGCGTACAGGTGGCAATAACTAGTTTCGCGGTCGCAAACTGGTTTTCAGGGGTACGAGATTCGGGCACCGGTTAAATCCAGATCAATCATGCTTACGACCCGATGCAGTCCTATCTGAACTCGAAGCAAAGGCTGCCCAGGAAGCCGCACTGTGCAGACCCCCACTTCTTTCTGGGATTTTTGCTGCATGACAGAGTCAGATGAACTGCAGCTTGTCGGCTGTTTACCGTTGCTCTCTTACGACTTTGCGTGACGAAGTGAGAGGGAATGACTACCACCACTACCACTACTACCGCTACGACCATGATTACGAGACTATGAGTCAATCAGTGCTTGCAAACACAGGAATCTTACGCCACGTTTCACGCATGCCACACACAGTCCAGCGGCCGTGACAGGCCGCATGGTCAGGTAGTGCCACTTTTTCCCGCAGTCTGCACGAAGCCAGCTGCGACTTCACAGTGCACACTTGAGCCACCATGTACGGGTTCAGACAACATGCACAAAAGCACACACATCATGGCCCCGATGTGTACAGTCACATAGAACAGGTACTGCCATTACTCCTACTGACCTACTACTACCACCACCGCCACCACCACCTCCACCACCACCACCACCATCACCACCACCCCCAACCCCCACCACTATGACTATTTTTCAATTGAACGCTGCGCGAGCGTGCTCTGCGCTTTGCGGGCGCCTTTGCTCCCGTGCACTCGTGAGACTCAAGTGCAACTGCATCAATCGCTCAGAGATAACCTCTCAAACTACTCAGCTCTACTAGAGAGTGTTAAAAAATAAGCGAAAAAAGAATCAGCCTCCTCCGACACCCTAAATGTAAGCCAACGCGTCCGATGCTCGCGCACTGGTAAGCAGTTGGGGCGTGCTCCCTGAGTTCCCGTCTAGTGGCGTCCCACACTGGGTAACTCCTGCTTCAAGCGATGGGCCGTAACGGAATGACGGCGGATCTAGTGGCAGCTTCTCTGATGATCAATTCTTTGGCAAGTTAACTGCATGCTGCGAGCCGACTGTTTTCATCCAGGCTCGTGTGCAATTGAGCGCTGACTTCTGAAGAAATGCACTGCGGCCAGAAGCGGCTACTATGTTAGGTCCCGGAGGCGGTGCCACGTGGGATGCATGCGTGGCGGTGCCAGGCTGCAGATATGATACAGACTAGCCCCCGTCACTGGTTCGGGTAATGGGGCCACGCCGTGTACTGGGGGTAGTAGCCCCCCAATTCCAATTCTGCCCCAGTCAGTCTCATGTGACTGTTGCGGCGCGGGCCGTGTCCACTGGCTGGACGAAGAAGAGGAAGGCGCAGTGTCCCGAGGCCGCTTTCCGTCTTGATCAGCATCTCTGGCCTGAGGGCTTGGCTGGGGCCGTTGCCGATTTAGGAGCTGGCTTCTTGTCTTCCTCGGCTCCTTTGTCATGGTCAATCTTCATCTTCATAGGGTTTCATGAGGGTGGTGTGCGAGTCCCGATGGGGCTTCACCTTGAACATCCGCGCCTGCAGACCTGCTGACCTCGCAGCTTCGTTGTAGACCGTCGGGATGGAGGCCGTGATCAAGTTGAACTCGACCCGGGTGGGGAAGTGTCGGAGAAAGCCGGGCTCCTCCCACATCCGATTGAAGTATGAATTGATGAGGCCTCGAAGAGTGGCGGTACCTGACGGAGGGCGTCAATGCGTGTAGTCCATAACGGCTGTTGCTCCTGGTTCGAGAGACCACCAATGATGACTGGGTTGCCCAGTTTGTTGATGGTGGCGAGCACACGAATCCAGTCCTGAAGCGCGGGAGAACCCAGCATCTGGACTAGCTGCTGCCTCGAGTAGGTCTTCTCAGCTGTCGGAGTCGGCTGTGACACATACTCGACCTGCGCGGCGCCCTTCTGGGGGGGTTCATAGGCGGAAGGAGGCTGCGACGCTGGAGGCGGGGTTTGGATTAGCCTTGAAGGCTGCCTTCGCTTCCGCCGTAGAGGTGAAGGGGCAAGGGGGGGAAGCAGGAAGATCAAAGCCTTCAGCTTTGTCAACGCCCTTGGTACGAGTCGAGCTCGGTGGCAGGGAATCTCCTGTGGCGGCGCTGGTTTGGGCGGGGGCGGTGGAGCAAGAGTCGCCTTGAGGGTGTGACACGGTGTGGCAGGAACAGCTACACTTGGGGGGCTGTCCTGGGGCAGATCATCATGCCTGGAGGTGCGGAAGTGGTTGCGAATTCCGTGTCCAGTGCTGAACTGGAGTGCTTGAAGCAGCGGCGACAGCAAAGCCAAAGGGAGCCTCCCACCTCTGTCAAGCCAAGGCCTCTGGGGATGAGCTCCAGCACATCCTGCTCCGTGAGGTCCTGGTTATAGTAATGGGACTCGCGGACCGTCGCCATGGTCGAGGCGAAGGTGTTATCCCGAATTCCATCTGCAGGGTAGGCCTCGATGTCATCTGGAGTCGGATGAGGCCGAAGTGCCTTGGCTTGGGGCGGTGCCCGTTGCCCTTGTGAGCGGTGCTCCTGGGATTGGCGTTGCTCCTGAACCTGCAAGGAGATCTCTGGTCTCTGGAACTTGATTCTGCAGCATACGGTCCGTGCGCTCTTTGGTCGTTGGGTCCCCCTGGAATCCCTTCTGCCACTTCCAACAGCGCGTGTATGCAATCAGAGTGCCGTTCCGGGACTCAAAGTAGTGGCCCTCGTTGTCGTAGATTTTGTCCCGACGACCTTTGTCGTGCCTCTCCTGGAAGAGGTAGACAGGGCCATACGTCCGGGAGACGTTCCAGCCTGGTTTGGGATTGTGGCCGAGATCCTTGCCCAGGATCTGCCAAAGGTACTTGCAGAAGATCATGTAGTCCACGTTTGCCCTGGCCGCAAAGACCTGCCTGCCAAATGCGTGCTGAATTGCCTCGCTCATCAGGGGATGGCGAGGCTTTCGCCATAGATGATGCCCTGAAAAATGTGATCTTCTTTGACTCCTGTTGCCATCACCATGAACTCATGCGGGAGTTGGCCAAATGGCGAGGGACGGTGTCCCACTTCACCCCCAGTCAGCTGCAAGCAGCTGCAAGACTTTGTGGTCCAAGGTACAGCAAAGCCGCACTTGATGTCCACGTATAGTCCTCCATTCTGGTAGTGGTAGATGTAGCGGAAAATGTCTGCCCGATGTGCCGGCTGCTTGAGACGGTCCAGCAGGTTGGATCCGTATGTTCCCGCCGGATTCACCAGCGTGGCTCGTAGGACCTGATCGTCGCAGAAGACGCGGGTGAATTCCTTGGTGTCGTGCACGTAGGTCTGGAAGAGGATGTTGGGAGTCGGTGCCCGATCTTGATCTGGCAAATGCTGGAAACGACATCCCCAGGCTCCGTGACCGTATTGTGCCGCTACCTCAGAGAGGTCCTTCACCGTGCGCCAGCGGGATAGTGCTTGGGCTGCCAGCATTTCAACCTGCATGTCCTGCGCTTTGGCGTTCCATCCTGCCACTACCAGGATGGGTAGTCCTGGGGTGTTCCTCATTTCTTCGATCGCCCTTGCCACCAATGTGGAGATGGCGAAGTCCGCCACCTGAGGTCGAAAGTGGCAGTTCGTCGTGGTGTACAATTGGTCGATCTGCGGCATCAGGGCGATGTCCATGATCTCCTGGTTCGCCAGGTTTTTGTCTGCAAAGCCGTACTGAACTCGGCCTTCTATCATCAGGAAGGCATAGTTTGCTTGCTTGGCCGGGAGCAGGCTTCGGGACAGCGGGATGAAGCGGACGTTGATCTAAGCATCCAAGTGATCTTCAAGAATCTTGGCCACTGCCGGGCTCTGGACGGCCGCACTGAATCAGTGGGGTCCGAAGAGCCCGACTTGTGAGAAGGAGCTCCCTCGATTTACGCCCCATAGGTCTGCAGCATCCGGTGGGAAAAATCATGATGAGACTGCTGCTGCAGCAGGCAAAGGAACAGATCAGCACCGTCACTGCCCTCAAGACAGTGATGCAGCACTGCTCCGAGGTGCGAGCTTGTTGCAAACAATCTCGACCAACTGTACGCCAGAAATTCTCGAGACAATCAGCGCCGCCATGTACCGGCTGCGTTTGATCGGGTGTCCTGGTCCCATGTCCGAGAGGCCTTGGAGCTTGCTCACATCGACCCGGGAGTCCAGAAGATCATCCTGCAATGGCTAAGGCAAGTCCAGTATAGATTTACGCATAAGTCTCGTAACCAGGCGCTGCAGCCAACATGCGGATTAAGACAAGGATGCATCGCTTCCCCTCTGCTGTGGTCTGTATACACAGTCTTGCTCAATCAGGCAATGGACAACAGAATTGCTGAGTCCTGGAGCTGCAGGCATTGTACACAGTATGCAGACGATAGTCATCTTCGATGGCAATTTCACAGCTTCACCGAATTGGAACAGGCCCTGGGGGAGCCGAAACAGGTCCTTGCCATCTTCAGGCGATTCGGGATGCAAGTCAACACCAAAAAGACAAAAGCAATACTTGCTCTGTCGAAGTCGTGTGGAAGGTCGCTACATCCGGAAAGCGGGAGAAGACAAAGGCTTCTCCTATTGGCAGGGGATCCTACCAATTGGTTGCCGATGGTTAATAGTGCGGCATACCTTGGCCTCATCATTTCTTATGACAGCTTTGAGGCACAATCTGCCCGACACCGCATTCAAGGCGCTGGGCCCTTGCTCCTGTCTTACATTCTGGCAAACTGGCTACCGGCTACAAGCTTCGTATATGGAAGGCCTGTGTGCTCACAAGTCCGACCTACGGGCTGCACAGCTTTGCTCTCAGTACTGCTTTGCATGCAGAACTCCATCGCACAGCTATGAAGCAAATTCGGGCAATTACTTCGAATCGCGCCCATCTCAGACTCAGTGGCCATACAAACTGCCTACCGCCAGAAGTATCATTGAGGCAGCCCATGCCAGGGAACTCAAGCTGGCTGAGGCTGGAGACTGGATGATCTCTGACGATTGGAATACTCAAATTACTGCCAGTCTGTCCTGGGAAGGCGACACAGACAAGGGTCACTCAGAAGAGCCGGTGAAGGGCAAATTGTCAGTGTGGGGCTGCCCTGAGTGTGAAGAACAGTTTGATAGCCCAGCTGCATTGAAGATATATGCCCAACGTGCACATGGTGCCGTTGTTCTGCGCCTTTACCAAGCTGATGACACACACCAACTGAAGCTGCGACAGTGGTGGCAGTACCGGATCAACCGTGGGTTGAAAATATGCTGGTCAGACACACAGCCGAGAAAGGGTTGCGTCATTTCATTCAGCTGCCACAGCTCATTCGAAATTTCAAGCAGACCTGTGTTCTGTGTGGCCAATGGATTGCTTCGCATAAGGCGGTCAAACTGCACTACAGAAACTCTCATGGTAACATTCTCAAACAGCATCAGAAAAAACATCGGCAGTATTGTTGCTAAGTGTGCGACTCCCTCGGTGCAGTGCCACTTCTGTGGTGGCATCCGTAAGGACTGGAGAGCACACATGCTCAAGCGCACGGTCCTGTGGCAATGTGCTGTGTTGTGCAGTTTGAGAACCATGAGGACAGATGGCGGTGATTGGGGATCGCGAGATGGAGCAGTTCTTCGGACCGCTGGGAACAGCCCTGACCACGATGACGGTGGATCAATCTTCCCACAACAAGAGGAGGCGGGAACAAGGGGACCCCAAAGGCTGTGGCAAAGGCCACAACAAGTGGTCTTCGACACAGCAGCCTCACGATTACAACAAACAGCGGGGGATTGGTGACTACTTTGGCCAAGGCGGTCATCAAACAATCCGAGGAGCTGCAAGTACTGAAGCAAAACACGGAGTTGGTGATGTGGCTCAAACCGGGACAGGACTCGATTCTGCATCACTCGTTCGTGACGGCCTCAGAATTCAAGAAGCAACAGAAGGACAATCCCACTCTCGGACTTCGACATGTGCCGCTTCGATCAGTCCTGGCTTTGGCAATGTTCAAGGAGTTGGGACAGCGTCTCGAAAATCGCTTGAAATCCCCGGAAGTCCTGGAGCAGGCCGAGAGCAACGGATGGAGGGGCCCGGATGGATGGAAATACCAAATCTGGAGCCCGTACTCCGCCATCTCGAACTGGACAAGGAGAAACCCACCATAGCGGATGCTCAAATGCAGCTGGTGATTGGGCAGATTGTGGAGTGCTTGACACATCCGGTGATTCACGAATTTCACTGCAATCGGAAGCTTCAGGCTACCATGGAATCTCAGGCGACCTTTCTCATGAGTGTCTCCGTGAGGGGCGAGATTTCGGCAAGCTCTGGAGCCTGCTCATGGATCTTCAAGGCTGTTGTGTGCTTCAGCTGATTGGCCTGGCTTATCGCCAGGAAAGCATCAAGTCCCTCCCTTGGCAACGACTGCGCGAGATGCTTTATCACTGAGGCTTCGACTTTCAAATCAGGGCAATTCATGCTACATGAATGCAGTGGTGCAGGTTCTTGCAAACCTGGGGGAGCCTATGGCCACGACTGGTTTATCTATATGGGGTACGGGCACACAGTTATTTCGTGCTCTGCTCGCATTCTCTGGTACCTCGAAGCATCTTCTCGATGACATCAGGTGGCAACTGCTAATCCAAGGATGGCAGCAGGCGACCAGACAACATGATGTTTGTGAGTTCTTCAGTTTCTTGATGGATCGTAGGAGCTGGCAGTCTCGCGGGACTGCCGACACGGGGATGGTTCACTGCATGGACCAGGGGCTGTTCACTCAGCCTCTAGCTCTACACTTCTCCTCGGAACTCCGGAATCTGAGACGGGCCATCAAGGTACAGGACATGCTGAACTGTTGGCATGGGGTTCGGGAGCCGATACGGGCGCTGAGCACTCTGCCACGCATCCTGCAAATGCAATTGTGTCGATTTGAGATTCAAGCAACGGGGGTACGTAAGCATCGATTGGAGGTGGAAGTTGACTCCGTCATTAATGTTCCACTTTTCACTGAAGGTGGGCTAGACCTGCAGTGGATTCGCTATCAACTGTGTGCATATGTGGTGCACCATGGGGAAACACCACAGTCTGGCCATTATACCTCGGTCATCTGTCAGGATGGGCAGCGTTGGCTTTGTGGTGACGATCGCTCTGCCATCCGTAGCCGTAGCTCAAAGCAGACAAAAGTACAGGCTCGCAACTGATATCTTCTGTTTTATGGGCACACGGCGGCCCTACGGGAACATGTTCATGCTTAGGCCCTTTGGGGCGGTGGACATGATTTATGTCCGAGTCAGCAAGAAAGCTGAGCGCTTGAAATGCGCCGGGCGAAATCGCCTGCTCAGAACGACTCGCCGCTTGGTGTGGACTCCCTCACTGCGTGCACAACACAACAACCGCTACTGCTACTACTACTACTACTACTACTACTACTGCCACTACCACTACCACTGCCACTGCCACTCCCACTCCGACTCCCGCTCCCACTCCCACTCCCACTCCCACTCCCACTCCCACTCCCACTCCCACTCCCACTCCCACTACCACTACCACTACCACTACCACTACCACTACCACTACCACTACTACTACTACCACTACTACTACTGCTTCCTTTACTACTATGACTAGTGCTACTACTATGACCACGACTACTACAGCCGCAACATGCCGCAACCATCCAGCAAAGCGCGCAGCCCGGCCAAGGATTCCCAACCCTTGTCCGTGGTCGCTCAGGCCCGTCCTGTAAGCACGCAGACTACTTGAAGTTTCAGGGTGCCTTGAATCGGTGAAAAGCCGTGATGATTGCTGAAGTTAATTACAGGTTCGAGACCTGCAGATGCAGCATTTTGGCAGATTCTGGGTTTGTTTGTTCCGTCAGTTTCGGGGTTGGCGAACAGCATCGGGTTATTGAAGAGTTGGAGGGGTTGAGGGTTTTCAGGCATAATGTAAGGATTTTCGATAGTCCTTGTTTTAGTTTTGAGGGCTGCTTGTGGTTCTCAGCAGGCATTCGCCGGTGTAGGTTTGTGGGTGCAGGGTTCAAGGTTTGGCTATGATTCTCTTGGGGTTGTGTTTGGCTTCGGGTTCGGTTATGATTCCTTGAGGTTGTCTTGGCTTCGGAGTGTTTGGCATTTATCATAACTTTATTTACTATTGTGCATCGTCGTCGTCGTCGTAGTATTTCCCTCAGGTAACGTGCCACACCCTATTCGGGTTCTAAGATTACTGCTAAAGAAAATTGGTTAGTGTTCGCGCAAGCCGTGGAAAATGTTCCCCGGACACGGCTCTCGCTGTTGCGATGTGAACAGTTTGCGCCAGTGCTGGACAAGCGGATTGTCAGTGGTGTGGAGGTGGGGTGGTCTCCCTGATTTCGTGGTCTGCTGGTTTTCTTCTGGTGGTCTACTGGTGGTTTCCTGTCGGCAGCTATGCGGATTCCCTGCCTCTACGCATCGTCGTCGAAGCATTCGTCTTTGTCGTCGTTGTCGTGGTGGTGTTGATGGTGGCACGAACATGTTTGGGATTTAGGATTCAGAGTTTATCATAGAGCTCCGTCTTTGTGTCGCCAACGCCACGCCGTCTAGTTCCCAACCATAGGAAGCGGCGATCCTAACATCCTCCAGGAAAAGAAACCGCAATTCAACGTGAAGGACCTCCCACAGGCCAGTGGGAAAGGATGCTGCGGACATGGCTTGCAGCTCAAAGCGTTCCGGATGAGGTAGACATGTGGTTGCGATCAGTTGCGATCTGTTTCATCCGAGTCAGAAGACCGCTTCACGACCCGTACAGCTCAAGAACTACAGAGCCGCCTCAATGAAAGACTCTGTCCACGAGCCTGCAGCCTGCAACACCAAACCCTGCAATGATGAAGGACAGAAACATGAGTGCTGCTTCCAATTTTTCCCCGGAATGGTTTACTTCATGTAGCCCGCACTTGACAGCAGACCCGCAGAACGACCCAGGGTCAGTATTGCTCAGTCGGAGCCAATTAGTCTTCATCTTTTTGCCAGCACACGAGAAATGCATTTGTCATAGCGTACCCTGTAAGTGGCTTGCGATGTGTTTTCGAAAGCTTCGACGCTGCCTTTGGGTATCCCGGTGCGATCTGCATGTTACGCAGACTTGCACACAGCACACGCAGTCCAAATACAGAGGTTATCAGCTATTGCAAACCACCGCCACCCGAAAGCCTCAAGTCCAGACATTCCATTTACTTAATGGTTCAGAATATTAGCCAGAGCCCAAAACGCCACGCTTCTATCGTTTCAGGTTGCCGGCGAGATTGTCGGAGGCTTTGTGAGGAGACTTTTGTTGCAGTTTCCGGGTTTGGGAATTCGGACTGCTGTTCTGCTGCGGTGGGGGCTTCAGGGTTCTATGCGCCCGCGGCGCAGCTCTTTCAATGTGCTTTGGGGCTTTCTGCAGGCGCTGTCTGGTCATTAGAATTGAATATATGTTATTTGGAGGCATGCTGTTGCTACTGCAGCTGCTACTGTTACGGCTATTGCTACCGCTACTGCTCCTGCTCCTGCTACTGCTGCCGCTACTGCTACTGCTACTGCTACTGCTGCTGCTACTGCTACTGCTACTGCTACTGCTACTGCTACTGCTACTGCTACTGCTACTGCTACTGCTACTGCTACTGCTACTGCCACTGCCACTGCCACTGCTGCTACTGCTACTGCTACTGCTACTGCTACTGCTACTGCTACTGCTGCTGCTACTGCTACTGCTGCTGCTGCTACTGCTGCTGCTACTACTACTGCTGCTACTACTACTGCTGCTGCTGCTGCTACTGCTACTGCTACTGCTACTGCTACTGCTACGCTCCTGCTGCTGCTGCTGCTACTGCTGCTGCTACTACTACTGCTGCTACTACTACTGCTGCTGCTGCTACTACTACTGCTGCTGCTGCTGCTACAACTACTACTACCAGTACTAAAACTACTACTACTACTGCTACTACTACTACTGCTACTACTACTACCACTACTACTACTACTACTACTACTACTACTACCACTACTACTACTTCTACTCCTACTCCTACTCCTACTCCTACGCCTACTCCTACTGCTACTGCTATAGCTATTGCTACTGCTATTGCTACTGCTACTGCTACTGCTACTGCTACTGCTATACTGCTACTGCTACTGCTACTACTCCTACTACTTCTACTACTACTACGACGCAGCAAACGCTCCCAGCCCCTATGCGCGCCGTAAAAAATTGCAACCCATGCGGAAGTTGTCATTCCAACTACTTTCGTGAGTGCGAATCTGCAACCAGCAGCCGCAACAACGTGTAGTAACAACCTAAATGACATACCGCGCTTACCCCCCCACCCCCCTCCAGCCCCAAGCCCCGCACCCCCCAAACCAAGCCAAGCCAAGCCATTTTAAATCGGAACTGCCTATCACCCAAGGCCCTCCTCGGAACCGATGTGTAGCTGCAAAGCCTGTCTAACAATAAAGCCTGTGTAACAAACAGACTGTGTAACAGCAAAGCCTCTGAAACACGAAACCCTGTCTAACAGGAAAGTCTGTGTAGCAGATGCCCCTTCCCAAGACATAGTATGCTCTTCCACTCGTGCTAGTCCTCCGTGAGAAGATCAACCCCTTAACCCTTAAACCCAAATCCTAAGGCAGACTATGGTCTTCCACTCGGGTTATTCCTGTCGTCAGAAAGCAGAAAAGACCACTAAAGGCCAAAATGACCACTAAAGGCCAAAATGTACGAAAAGGCCAAAATGTAGGAAATTCACGCAGGCGCTGGCGGCGTTAGCCCCCTGTTGCTACTACTACTGCTACTACTACTGCTACTACTACTGCTACTACTATTGCTACTACTACTACTACTACTACGATTACTACTACTACTACTACTACTACTTCTACTACTACTACTAGTGCTACTACTGCTACTACTGCTACCGGACTGCTATTGCTACTGTACTGCTACTGCTACTGCTACTGCTGCTGCTGCTGCTGCTGCTGCTACTGCTACTGCTACTGCTACGGCTGCGGCTGCGGTGTAAACGACAGTAACACAGGGCAGGCACAGCGCCCTTGTTTTCACTGCCTAAGCAAGTCCAGCGGGCGTGACAGCCCGAACGTCTGCCCTTAGTCGTGCTGCGCACAACTTGTGCCGCAGGCTACACGAAGCAACCTACGACTAGCTGCCGTGCTCACTTGAGCCAAAAATGTTATGAACACGAATTATGAAGGCATGCATAAAATCACACAGCTTCACAGCCAGCCCGCAGACTATGTACAGTTACATTCGCCCCTCAGCCGAGAGCGCGAAAGAGCCGGTAGGAATCAGCGGGCGGCCGGAGGCCGTAAAACTGACCTACAGACCCTGCCCTCCTACACTAACCCTTCGCACTCTGCGCACGACCTTCATTTTCACGGCACGTGCTGCACGAGGCTCCGGTTAACAACTGTACACAGCCTGCGCCGCACTGCGGCCACAGGGCCGGTGAAACAAGCAGCTGAGGCTGCGGCGTTACTCCGCGCGCTTCGGGAGCACAACCGTGCCTCCCTAGCCGCTCCCGTCAAGAACCTATAGAGCGGATACGCCACCCTGTCGTCCCATCGGAAAGCAGCTAGGTGCTGCACCCAAAACTGAAGATTTGCCACAGGTGGCTGAAGAGCGGCACACAGTCCGCGACTTCCAGTCCACGGTCACTGTGGCTCTGGGTTGGTCTGCACAGCCGGCGCTTGGGCATTCGAAGGCTTCGCCCTGCTACGCGGCTGGCGTTGCGGCGCCTCAAACTCGTCCAGCTTGAGGGCCTTGCTCCATTCGACTCCGAAAGAGTCCAACCATTTCTGGCTGAACTCCGAAGCCAGGACGCTAGCCAGTGCGACCCCGACTTCGGCGTTAGCTCTGGAGCTTGCGCTAAAGTTCAAGCTCCCGATCACGGCGCTAACGCTGGAGTCCGGCCTCGTCACGAGCACCGACTTAGCGTGGTGAATCCCCGCGAGCCCGCCTCCGATGTTCACATCCGTACGGTTCTCGGCGGCGTAAGCTGCCTTCACCGACGTGCCCTTGCCGACTCGAACCTGAGCTCCTGCGGACCCCAGCTCCTTCAACGATTGGAGTTGGAGCTTGGTCCGGCTCGTTTGCGAGTTATCGGCAAGGATGTGAGCTCGGGCGCCTCGCTCCAGCGAGGACACGAGGGCTCCCACGAGGGGCTTGCTGTCAAGGCTGTAGGCTCGCACGTAAATGTGCTCGCCCTGGCCAGCGCTTGCCAGCATCATCTGCACCACGCTGTGGTACTCCGGGAGGGTCAAGAATTTAATCCCAGCCCGTTCGAACCCATCCGGCAAAGCGAAGTCCCGGACGCGTCTCGCCTGGAGGCGCCGGTGCCGCAGGCATTGCAGCAGTAGCTGCTCGAGCCGTCTCGGCGGCAGGCGCGCTCTGCATGGTCTCCGTTGGGGGCGCCGACGCTGTGGCCACCCCTTTGTGGCCGCCAAGATTCGAAAAGCCGTCAAAGCACGCGTCCGAAGGGCTGCCGACTTTCCGAGCCTTTTCGGAAAGCGCCTTCGCCTTGGAGACCATCCCTGCGGGGCATCCTTGCTCCAGGGCCGGAGCGCCAACAAGGATGGCCCGAACGCGTCGGGTAGCAGCGGGTGCACACATGGGGCAGAGCTCGTGCCAGTCATGGCCACGAGTTGCCCCGAAGCCTCAACGGCACGCTCGATATGCCCGCAGCGCCCTTCATTCAGGAGCCCGCGCCTTCAGCACCCGCGCCTAGCTTCACCAGAACTCGGTGGGCACCAGGCTTCGTTTTCGAGGCGACCTCGAAACCGCTTCTCGGCCTTCGAGGGAAACCAGAACAGCAGTAGCAAAAGGGTTGCCGTTCATGGCGTGCATCAGCCTATTAGTGGCGACACGTCCGGCCCACCACAGCACCACAGCCGCTACGGTCCACAACAGGACCACAGCGGCCAGGCCCACAACGCGAACTCCTCGCACGAGGATCCCGGAGGATTCCTCGATGAGGTCTTCGGCCGCGCTGGCAACGGCTGTGAGGCTGACTTGCGCCACTTCCCGGGCGAAGAAGGTAGGCGCCAGCGCTGCGCTGCGCACGGCTCCCAGGAACCAACCCTGGTTGGAGGAAGCAGCTGCGACCGCGGGGCGGGAGGAAGGCAGAGAGGCACGGGCGCCACTCGGTGGCCACCCGAACCACGCAGTGGAAGTGAAAGGGCCGGCCGCCCCCCTGGCTCACCCAGCCGCGAGGAGTACGCCAAGCGCCGGCCCACCATCCTCGGTGACTGCCCCTGCCCGAGCCTCCTCTTCCGCCCTTGCTCCCACAGCCGCGGCTTTTACTGGGTGCACCGCGCCCGGGGCTGGGACGGCTCCACCACGACCGTTCGGAGTCGTGCGACAACTCCTGCTCGCGGCGTTTCTCGGCTCGAACCCTTTTGCGGCCGGAACGCAGAAACTTGCGTGCGTGCTCCGCCAGAGGGTCGGCATTTAGCGACCTTTCGATGCGCTCCATGCGGGTGCCCTCGGACTCGTTCGAGGAGGAGCCCTCGTCCTCATCGCCCTCGTCGGGAGGCACGCCATGAGTAATGTAGCATGCGGAGCTGCATTTAAAACACAGCTTCCTCCACAGCATGTTACGCTCCTGGCAGGACGTGCGGGCCGCACGTCCAGAAGGCATTGCTCATGGCGGCAGCGATCGCATCGGAGCGTTTCGTGTAAAGGTACTCCTTCACCCGCTCCTTGTGCTCCGTGCTCCTCCAGCCACTGCTCAACAAACCACCCCGGCGCCGTCCTGAGGTCCACCGGGGTGCTCCAGTAGAGGCTGTCCTCGAAGATCCCCTGGCAAAGGGCACCTCCGAGTTCGTCGGCATCGTGGTGCCGGCAGGTGTTTCGGTCAGGTGGGTTCGCATGCCCACAGTTGAAACAGTCCCACCAGCCCCAGGGCAAGACCTTGCCAGTGAGGAGTGGAAGCGATAAGATGGCAGCTTGGTAGACGAACGCCCGCCGCCGAGAAGTTGTTCCAAGGTGTGGCCTATTGTCGACATCCCGTGCGCTAGGCCTTCCAGGCCCCGGAGGCGGGACTGCATCCCAGTCGACATCCCTCCAGTCGGCCCCGGGCACCTCGTTGGAGAGCCCGTAGACTCCCGAAACTCGGTGCTGAGGGGGCCGGCGTCTCCATGGTATCCTGCCATGTCGTGAAACGCTTTTTCGGAGGGGGCGGTCCTTCTGGTTCCGACAGCCGTCTTGTCAGTACCTGACGACGACGAGGCAGCACCTCCCGAGGGCCCAGCCGCACCACCAGCGGCTCCTGTGGGAGCGGTCGGCGCCGGGCTTTCGGGCGTCTCCTCCTTCTTCGTCGTGGCCCGTTTGGCTGCCGGGCCCTGCCGCTCGGAACCTCCACTGCTCTCTTCAACGGCACGCTTAAGCGAGGCTAGGGACTTGGCCTCTGCCGCCTCCTTTTCCTCCTTCGTGATAGGAGGGAGGCGGGTATCGCGCTCTGCCTCGGGAGCCGCAGCCGCGGCCGGCCGGAGCAGCAGACTCCTTAGCGCGCTGAGCCACCCTTTCGCTCCAGGCCCGCCTTCATGGACTCCGCGAGGCTAGGGATCCGAATCCCCGGACTCACCGCCTTTTTGGGGGAAGTCGCTTTTGCCGGGGCCTGCCGAAGAAGAGCTCTCCTCGGGAGCAGCTGCGGGGGCGCCTTCTTTTTAGGGCTCCTCGTCGGTTCGAAGGTCCGTCTCTCTGACGAGCGGCGGGTCGATTTCCAGCTCGGTGTCCGTCTGCTGCGCGACGGGGTTGAGGAAGCCGGCTCTGAGCTTTTCTTCCCTGAGACCTGGCAGCGCTTCGTAGCCGAGGTCTGCGAACGACTCCCGCGTCGCTTGGCGATGCTCCCGCGGAGTCTCTTCACGCGGAGCATTCACCTCGCGATCTTGCGGCTCGAGCCGCTCATCAGGTGGAGGGGGCTCCGCGTCGAATCACTTCCAGGACTTCGTCGAGGGGGTGTCTTCCGTGAAGAGATGCCTGTATAGGGGCTCGGTGGCGCCGCGTTGGGCATCATAATATCGGCTCCCTCGTACCCCGGACCCAACATCGAGTTCGGGTATCGCACTGGGGGGTTCGCTCGTTGTGGCGGTCGCTTGTCTAGGCGATACGTCCGCCACAGCCCATCGGCAGTGACACAAGGCGCCTTGTCCGGGAGCCGCCTAAAGTCCCGCAGCTCTCCTCCGATACGGTCGCAAAACCGCTCGGGATTCGAGATGTGCGTGAACCTGCCGAGGTCTGCTTCGAACACCCAGACCCGGTCCCGATGGTCCCTGCGTGCTTCTCCGTGCTTGAAGCGGCGTAAGGCCATGGCGGCCTCGCCGAAGTAAGCTTCGTCACACGGAGGCGGGACCATTTCCTTAGGAAGGGGACGCCTGTGGACAGCGGTTCGGTGATACGCGGCCTCGTAGTCGTGCTCAAACTCGGCACGACAGCCGCGAATCCGACTCCGCGGAATTTCGTAGATCTCGGGGATACTCCGGACGCAGGCCCCATCCACACAGGGGGAAGGTGTTGCAGGCTGCCCGACAGCCGAGGAGATTGGGAACGGAGATCCTAGAAGGATTCCTTCCCGTGGCAGCGGCCACAAGTGTGGGAACCGGATCAACGCTCAGGGGAACGAACACATGGCGTGCAGGCGACTTCGGGGCTGGGCGCTCTCTGCTGCATTGCTGGCGGAGCCTATCAACCGACGCCATAAAATCATCAATCCCCTGGAGGATCGCAGCCGTCTTGGCCCTATCCTCCTCCGTCTCGTCGCCTCCGTTCTCCAAGTAAGCTGCTTCCTGCAGCTGACTCATCACGGTGGCCATGGAGGAGGCTCTGGAAATGACGCCACAGGAGCGCCAGTTCTTCGGAAGAGTCTGCCCCTCCCTTCAGCCCAAGCGGGAGTGGGGGGGGAAACACTGGCAGAAAAGAAGCCCCGGATGGAGGACTCCCTGTTGGCAACGAGCTCAGGGCAGCAATCCCAGGCCCCGACGCCACCGAAGTGCAAAAACAAGGGCAAAAACAAGAGGAAGGCAGGTGGCAAAGGGGCATGGGACAAGTGGAATCGGTCCCAAGCCGGAAGGGTCCAGGACTCTTGGGTCGCGGGCCAGGGCTATGGCCAGATGGGGCAGTGATGTGCGATCTCCTGCTGTACTTCCGACAGAGCAAGTAAAGCGTGCCAGTGTTGCGTGCCAAGGAGTTCGGATAAAATGTGAGGCCTCAGCACTAAGGGCAGTAGCATAGGTTCGCGGGAGGATGGTGCGGTGTCGCCTGTAGAGACGATCCGCGATCCGGACCTGTTGTGGGAGTCGGGTCAGCTCTGTCTGGGCTAGCCGGCTGGGGTAATGAGGTGGCACACGTCGTGGCCTTGGAGCAAAGGAAGGGGCACTGGCCCTTGGCGATGTGGTTGCGGAGATTGTCCCACTTCCTGAAAGGATATTTTGCAGAGGCTGCACGTGGGCATGCCGCATGCCATCAATGCTATGCTTGAATCTATCAAAGGTGTGCACGGCCGTCTTGGAGGTGCCTGCTTGGTGGCGCCTGGCCTCGTGAGCACGTCGAAGATGGTATGTGGCAAAGGCGGCATTCCAGAATGGCTTCCGGTTCGCGTTCACGGGCACCTGGGGCATGATTGCGAGGCGGAGGTTGAGAGGTGAGGGTGGGCTGCAGGCCTTCTACGAAGTGGAGCATGTGCGGGGCGACCAGGGAGGAGTCGTCATCCGCCAGCTGCTGCAGCTTGGTTGCAGGCGGGCCACGTCTCTCTCTATATCACCTCTGCCACATCCGGGACACGTACCAGCTCGACGAAGGATTTCTTCATTGCTGACATGGCTGAGGTGAGCTGGGCATCTCAGGATGGCACGTAGCTGTCTGAGATAAAGGGTTCGGAGCTGACGCAATCCCCCTGCAGGTAAGCCGGTGGCAGCAAGTCCGTAGGTGAGCATCGGTGGAATGCTGGCACGCCAGATTTTAAGCCGATCTGAAAGGAACAGGCCTCGTTTGGAGCAGACGACTTTCCGAAAGTGTGACCATTCGGCCTGGACAATTAAGTTGCATGCGGTGTTGCAGGGTGGCAAGTCTAGGGTTCTTGTAGCTAATCCGGACCCCAAGGTACGTGTGGACTTCTACAACCGGGGACTCGAAGAGGGTGCGAGGTGTTCCGAGGCGCAGGACCAAACATGCCGCGGAAGAGGCAAAGGATCGCAGACTTCTGCGCGTTCACCGTTAGGCCAGCGAGGCATAGGATGTCCAGGAGATGACCTAGTCGCGTCTCTAATCGGCAGAGCTCCGCAAGAGATTTAACCTGGCTCCCTGCGTGAAAATCGTCCGCGTAGGTCGTGACGTCGCTCGTGACCCAGAGAGGGTCTGCGCAGAGAGCAGCTCATACAGAAAGCGGCCAGTCACAAGTGACCACATGGGTGGCGCTATGAGGCATCCTTGCTTTTCAGGCCGCGGCTGGCCTGGATTTCCATAGTCTGGCTTTGCACGGAGAGCACGTATTTGATGTCGCGGTACCATTCTAGGACCTGAGCTTGGAGCTCGCGTGGGACAAGTGCGTCCTCCAGGGCAACCGCTATGTGTGCCCATTCCATGTGATCGAAGGCTGAGCTGAGGTCGAGTGACACAATTGGAGGCCTCCGGCTGAAGTCTGCGGCTTGGGAATACCAGCCCTGGTGGTCCAGTCAGTAGACGAGCAAGAATCTATCACGGCTTGGCAGTGCGCCTGCACTCGAAGTGCGGCGTCCAAGGTCCCCCTGCCAGGGACATACGCCCACTGCGGCAGTCTTGCAAGTAGGTGAGGACGTATGGCCGAAGTCTGGTTTGGAGGATTTTCGATACGATTCTGCCTGACACCTCCGTAACCCCTATTGGCCTCATATGTTTGGGAAGTGTCGGTCGTGCTATCTTTGGTATGAGCGCAAGCCAAGCGGCATGCCGCAGCTCGTCGGCGGCCGTGAGTGTGTTTGCAATCTCGGCTAGCCTAGGCATAACTTCAGCAGAGTCGGCGCAAAATGCTCAGGAACAATTTTGTGAACAGAGAGGCTGGCTAGCGCCCGGGAGAGCTCGGTCGAGTCCATCTGCAGGGACGGCATAGACTCAGGCCTGTCTGGCTGGCAGAATCGGCCAGTGAAGCTGTTCCGAAGATGATCAGACAGAAGCTTGGCCTGTCTCTCAGGGGAGATCAGGCCGCCATCTGGGGCACGAAGTTGTACCTGGGCGTGACGTTTCTTGGGGCCTTGATAAAGAGCACGAATGTTACGGCGTCTGGCGTGTGTGCCCAGCTCGTGGAGCCTGTCGGAATACCAGGCGTGCTTAGCCAGACGGCCTGCCCGGTGGAAGTCTCAGTGAGCTTTCTGAAACTTCGTGAAGTGGAACCACGCCTTCCAGATAGTCGATGTGCGACGCGTGGCAGCCTGACGCCACAGGCGATATAGTGCTGCCACATTGCTCGGACACCCTCCATCATAGCCGGGGTTTGCCAGGGTGCAGCCGCAGGACACGGGTGATGCAGTCATTGAGGTCCTGCATTGTGTGGCACGCGGCAAGGGTCTAGAGTCTAGACTGTCTGAGTTGAAGGACCTGGGGGCAGTGCGGATCGGCTAGTAGCTGCAACAGGCGATCCTTGTGTCTGGGGGGCTCGGTTGAGAGAGGCGAAACGGACTAAGTTGAGCGGGACGTCTCTCCCACCTGCGCCAGGCGGCAAGGACAAGGGAGTCACGACCAGTACCCAGCTCGCACGAGGGGATGTGCCTGGGTGTGGCGCGTGAGCACGTGATCGATCAGACTCCTCTGCTCGCCACAGACGTAGGTCGGACCTGCACGTCGGGTCCACGAGTTGAGGTGTGTAAGTTCATGATCATCGAGCAACCTGGCAAGTCGGGATGCATCTGCAGGAAGTCGGCCATTCCACTTGGTGACCACTCGGCCAGCCCGAGGGTGCGCGGCCAAAGGGGTGTTGAAGTCACCCAGTGTTAGCAGTGTATGCCTCGCCGGGATGTTATGAATGGTATGTTCCAACTTATCCCAAACGGCACTGCGCACCTGAGCAGCGGTCTGTTTCTGTGCATCCGGCCGGGCAGGGCCATCTCCGGCCTTAGCAGAGGGCTGTTGCCAGTTCATGGGGCGTTGGTACACATTGTGTACCAAGGGTGTCGAGCGCCCAGGCCTGATGGGTCAGCCGCACGTGCAGCAGGCGTCCTGGGTATGGTTCGGCGAAAGAAATGACGCAGTCGGCGGAGAACGTTTTGTGTATGAGTATCAAAACGCCGGCCGCCTTGTAGCCATTGCGGTGAGAGCTGATGACCCGCCAGGGGCCTGTGGTGTAGTCAGTATTACTGTCTTCCGCCCAATAATTCTCCTGAACAGCGACGACATGGGGTCGGCGCTCCGGTGGATAGTCGTCGAGGGCCACCAGGA
Organism: Symbiodinium sp. CCMP2592; assembly: GCA_905221615.1. NCBI lineage: Eukaryota > Dinophyceae > Suessiales > Symbiodiniaceae > Symbiodinium > Symbiodinium sp. CCMP2592. The sequence goes on from CAJNDT010000155.1 coordinate 211,460, forward strand.
GTTCCTGATACACTTCACTTGTCAGCCCACCACAGTTAACACTGAGAAAGCGGACATGAGGGCCGCTCGGGGTGGTGCTCGCCCTCGCCGCAGTGCGGCCAGGCGTTGTTAGTGGTTATGGCTGTATGTTGGGCCTGCAGTTGACGGAGAGTCTGCCAGCGGCCTCTGTATTTAGCGCCGCCTTCACTTGAGGCCGCGGCTCGACGAACGGCTCTCTTGTAAGAGCACTTTCGCGCAGAGCTGTGGGGCCTGGGCCTGGAGTCCAGGCGGCGGTGCAGTGCAGGCTGTCGCACCTGTCGGGAGACGTCCCAGCCAGAAAATGGGCAGAAGTCTAGCGGTCCAGCGAGTAGGCCTGCAGTGTGAAGTGTATCGGAGTACAGGATGTACATTGACAGACCTGGCGCATCATGGTAGTACGTGCTTGAGAGAGGCTGCTGCAGCAAAGAAGGTGGAGTGACGCTGCAAACGTGATGACACAGAGCTGGGACACGGATGTCAGCCAAACTCAAATGAAGAGGAATATAGAAGGTGTTGCTTCTCACGCCTAGGCTTCCTGGACCCGGAAGGGACCAGTCTCAGGAGTCGGCGGCAGAAACTCCCAACCCTCGGTTCTATCTCGCCAAGTAATCCTGGGACTTGGGACCCAGGTGGCTCAAATTGATGTGACGAAGCCGAGTATTGGCCTCGTGTGCGGCAGCAGTTCCGTCGCTCTCTGCCAATTGCGCAGCCTATGTTGGGCCCACCAGTTAGTAAGGCAGTCGTCGGGCACAGAAAGACTATGTTCCCGGGACCTGTGTCGACCTTGATGGCTGGTAGTCTTACACGGGAGTCGGGTGACATAGCCCCTGGTTTTCACAGGCAGGCCGACCGCAGTATATTCTAGACATTCGTCTAGCCAACAGCCTCCAGTGGCGAGGCTGTGGAGGAGGAGCCTCCTTGAGTCGCATAGTGGGCCTGGCGGCACTGGTGCATGAGGGCTGTCCACTCAGGTATAGCGGATCGGCGAGCTCCTGCAGCTTGGTGGGGCCCACCGATTCCTGTTGGCGGCGCGGATTGGCAGAGCCGTGCATGGTCTGATGACACTGAACTGCTCTGTGAAGGGATCGCTCGTGCCACGTATGACCTGCGCTGGGAGGCCCTCGCTTACGCAGATTCGGCAGTGAGGTCCAGGTAATAGCTCTCCGAGCGGTCCACTATCCTGGCTGGCGGATAGAGAGGCACTAAAATTAGGCCTATACAGGGCGTCGTGCTTGAGGCAGACCTGGGCGGGGGTAGGGGAGTGCATGCAAGATCCTCCACCAGGAGGGCTGCGCTGAGTTCCAGGCTGGCTGACGGATCAAGGCCAGTGGAAGACGCTAGTCTGGAGCCCAGCTCTTCAGGACCTTCAGGAGAAACCGGGTGGACGTCTGCACAGCATGGAAGACTTGATCGCGCAGACGGTGGAGCTTCGGAAAATCATTACGGAGGAGAATCTCTTCCGTTTCCAGTCCCTCCGCGGTCTGAGTCGTGTGCCGCAGACAGCGTGGGTTCAACTGGCCATAAAGATCAGCGCCCGGGACACGGGAAACCGAGAAATGGGCTGCCGTCTGCGACGGGAGAGAGGAGGACTATCCCAGCAAGCCAAGGCCGTTCGCGGCTGGTGAAGCACTCCGGTTGCATCCCTAAAACTGGCAAGACTAGTAATCCCCACCACACGGACCCGCCTTCACAATCTTTCTGCGCGTCGCAGTGGGCTGTGCGTGACGGAGTGGCGGGCTTGTCCCAGGTCCTGCAGTGCTTCCTTTGGCCTCTTTGGTGTGATAATACCAGGTGCGCGGCCGTGCATGGTCTACTAAAGCACCTCTGGCACAGGATTCTCACAGGTGCGACCTCCATATCCTTGCGAGGCGATCTTCTTTGGTCATCAGTGGCGGGGGGCATACCATCCGATGTACAGGCCCCCTTCCTGTGTGCACAACTCCAATACCTGCTTCAACAGCTCTCTGCCGATTTTTCGACAGGTCCATGGGAATGGTACGCAAACTCGGGGCTTGACAACCCTACTCTGGTGGAGGCACCTCCGACATTCCCAATGCCAATCCTGTTACAGGCATCGCACTCAAATGCCACAGGCTGTCTCTCGCGCCGGTACTCCACGCCGCGCCTTGTACAGAGTGCATACACCTACGACTCCAGGCTGACATCCGGCGACCCTGGTGCGTCAGATGTGCTTTCCAAATGGCTCGCTAGCGCTGGGGAGGCTCAATCGCTGTGCATTGAACCGGTGGGTCGCCCTCCGTACCACTGCCTGTATGAGGTTCGCTCCATCATCTTGTGCTTGACTTCCGACCGCAGCTGCACATATCACGCTGTGCACCGCAAAATGAGCGATGATCTGATGTTGCCTTTCGACTCCACACCGTCACAGCTCATTGACAACGGCTCACAGCCCTGCATTCTTGTGATGAGACGCTGCACCAGCCAGGCTTCCACTGGCTCTGAAACTCCGCAAACGTGATGACACCGCTTTGTTAACACGTAGTCAGTGACATTGCGCAATAGTCGCATGTCAGTTGCATTTGGCAGATGCTGCGGTTTAAGGGCACAGCATTGAGCTCCTCGAGAGCTCCGATGAGTCCGTGCTTCTCGCTAGGTGGTTACTTCCGCTGCGTGGGGAATGAAACTACTACAACACTGTGCCGGCAATTGAGAGCGTTTTTGACGTCAATCTTGCTAAACTTGCAAACTTGGTTAAACTTGCCAAAAGATGTTGGGGTTCAAGACACTGCAACATCTTGCCAATCTTGACATTTTGGTCGGCTGGAAGGGAGTGCAAGATTACCATGCATTGAAAACTTGCAATCCTGACAACGAGTTTTTGGTGACCCAGAGGAGAGAGATACAATTGTGTAATCTTGTACCATTTGTACCACTTGTATCGCTTGCACCACTTGCACCGCTCGCCCCACTTACACCTTTTGTACCACTTGCGCCACGTGCGCCACTCGCACCACAAGATTACCCAGATTCCCCGCGCCCCCCGTCCCCCTAAAGGGTTTAGGGTTTGGGGTTTTGCAGTTTAGGGTTTATTTAGGTTTTACGGTAACGCGTGCCCGGCGCGTGCCGTCTGCGGATTTCGGGATCGGGTTTTGGACTATGCAGTCAGTAGTAAGGTTTAGGGTTACACGCGCCCGGCACATGCGGTTTACGGGTCGGAGGTTAGTGTTTCGGGCTTTGTAGCTAGTAGGTATAACAAGCAATGGTACGCGTTAGTATTAGCAGTGCAGGGTTTAGGGTGTGTAGAGTTGAGGCAGTGGGGTTTTGTGGTTTAGGGTTTACGGTTTTCTTGGTTTCGGGTTTGGGATTTTACGGGGTTAGGGTTTAGGGTTCGTAGTTGTGGCTGTAACTATTACTAGCATTAGCATTTGTATTTTCGGGTTTAGGGTATATAAATTTAGGGTTAGGGTTTAGGCTGTTGGGGCTTTACTGTTTAGGGATTGGGGTTTTTAGGGTTTAGGGTTTGGGGTTTTAGTGAGTCGCAATAGGCCCTGGATGCAAAAAGTGAGCAGGTCTAAGTTATAAGTAGCCTTAATACCCACTACTATTACTATACTGCTACTACTACTACTACTACCACTACCACTACTACTACTACTACTACTACTACTACTACTACTACTACTACTACTACTACTACTACTACTACTATTACGACTACTGCTGCTACTGCTACTACAGCTACTACAGCTACTACTGCTACTACTACTATTACCACTACTACTACTACTACTACCACTACTACCACTACTACTACTACTACTACTACTACTACTACTACTACTACTACTACTACTACTACTACTACTACTACTGCTACTAAGCACCTGGGCTCGAACGACGTAGCTTAGTGTGTGTGTGTGTGTGTGTGTGTGTGTGTGTGTGTGTGTGTGTGTGTGTGTGTGTGCGCGTAGAAGTAGGCTGCAGGATGGTGCATCCACACCTTCTTTTCCTCCTGGCCTACCTTCCTCTTCCTAACCCTCTTCCCCCCTGTCCGCAAGCCGCTGGGTCCAAACTTCCGTGCCTGACCGGACTGCCCTGGAACGAGAGGCACGAGCCCCAGCCTGTACTGCTGCACTGCACATGGCCTAACAGTCAGCGACTGCCCTGCCCTCCTAGTTCTCCTGCCCACATCTGCAGGCTCAAGCTGTGGTCTAGTTTCCGTTGGACCCCAGCAGCTCACCGAGGACCTGCCGCATCATGTCGCAGTCGCTCTCTGGCCAACCTATCGCATCGTCTGGATCGCCTCCACCCCCGGAACGTGCTGACCTTGCAGCGGCGCTGGCCAGCTTGCACCAGACCCTGGATAACACCATCGTCAGAGAACGCTACCGAGCAGGACTGCACAACCAGGTCTGGAATACCAATAACTGGGACTGCATTGGCTCAACGACGGCACAACGTCCTGCCCCCCTGCCGACTGCTGAAGAACCCCAGGATGGCCAGATGCCTCAGGCTCAGCCGGGCTCTCCGGACTCCATCGACACTGCGGATCTTATGGCTGCTGCAGAAGAAGCGAGAGGACTCTTGCTTCCTTGGCCAAGCCCTCCACGAACACCATGGATCCAACGCGCCCTCGCTCGAGATCCCGCTCTCCGGTTGGTGCGAAGCCCACATCCAAGGCGCAAGGCTCCCTTCCTCCTACAGACAAGCCCTGATGGCAGCAGTTTCAGTCAAGTTATCCAGCAGCGTAGCGCAGCGACCTCAAGGCGGCTCCAGAAGAGGAGAGCTCCAGTGAGAGCTCCAGTGAAGCCAGCAGCCCGGCGGAGCCGCCAAGCCTACCCGCGGCAGCTCCTGGATCCTCCACCTCCCACTCCGGTCAACCTCCCGCGGGACAGATCGCCCACTCCTCTCCCAAGGCCAGCTGCCACGGGATCGACGGCAGACACCGCATCGCCTGCGGCAGTTGCGGCGACCACCCCGCATCCTATGCCACCGCCTTCGATGCCACTTCCAGCAGCACCAGCAGCGCTGCCCCCGACGACGGCCCTACCAGGAGGAGACACCATGCCGCTCCCCTCGACTACAGCATCTCGGCCACCTGTACCTGGACCACACGGAGCAGCACATGGACCGCCTCCCCCTACCCCGGCTGGGACCCACCATGGAGGACCTGCTGGCAGCCACTCAGGAGCGCTGGAGCGCCACCTGTACCGAGACCTCGACCTGTGCGAGCAGCCGGCTGGCTGCCAGGAGCAGCCGGCTGGACCATCACGATCCACATCCGACCCTGTGCCCCATAGGCACTGGCACTTATGCAAGACAACAGGATCTGCCCTTCTTCCGGTTCACTCGGACGCCGCGACGCTACAGCCTCAAAACAAAGCCGAAGCGCTGGCACCACAGGCCGAAGCCTCTAGCCATGCCCGGTGCGCCAGTCAAGTCTGGGATACCTGCCCTTGCTCCTCCAGCGATGGGACCCGTGTCGCGCATCGGCACCGACCTAAAGACCTGCGCGCAGGTACGCCTGGTCGGCCTTCCCCATTCTCAGGAGCAGCAGAACACAGCCCTGCACCAGACATGCAGCGACCTCGGCCTCCAACCTGCTCTGTGCACAGCCAGCCAATGCAAGCACCAGTGTCTGTGCGAATCGCATCTCACCCATGCTGGCTTAAGTGCTCACAGCATTGCATACTGCCATACACATGCATGTCGACATTGGTGACACGACGACAACAAAGCTTCTCTTCCCCGGCGACGAGTGTTGACACAACTCTGCAGGACCTCCAACACACTGCCGTTGGTAACATAAGACTGTATAGGCATCGTAGACCCGACTCCAGTGCCCCCAGCGCCCGACACTGTGCAGCATGGCCCCGGTCATCCCGATCAACCCCAAATGGTTGCTGCGGACACACAGAGCTCGCCAAGGTGGACCACGTCGCCCACCCAGTGTCAAACAGCAGGCCAGCAAGCGGGAGCTCCAAAGGGCGAGATGGCAAAGGGCGCCTCGCTGGTCATCGCCCGCTCTCTTAGGGCCGGGCACAGGAACCAGGGGTCGACACAGGATGGCAACGAGACACCCCCGCAGGCAGACCCGGACCGAGCTGAAGACAAAGGTGCCCCGGCTGCCCCAGAAGCCCTTGAAAAGAGCCTTAGATCCGAGCCTTCCTCCTCCTCTTCGAAGACCCTTGGCCCCCAGCACAAGCCGGCAGCTAAGAGAATGCCACGGCTCAAGCCGACAACAAAGAGAATGCCTCGGCTCAAGCCAACACCCAAAAGGATGCCCCGGACTCCGACTACGCCGACTCCGATCCCAGTGGAAGACACGAGCTCTGGCGACAGGCTGCCCAGGCAGGAGAACAATCAGCGGCGCCTGCTTCCAGCGACCGCAAAACAAAGATCAGACTACCACATGTCGCGTACGAGTCGGTCGACGACCTCCAGCAGTATGCAGGGCCCTGGGTTGAGGTCGAGGTTGAACCAGAGGAGTCGCCCTCCTGCGAGTCGGTCTGGACGATCACTGAGTCAGAATGCCTTGAATAGCCAACTCAGCCAGAGCTACAGGCAGGCCTCCATGGAGTTGCGCAGAGCGGATCAGCTCCAGCTAGAGGAGAAAATCCCGTCCAGAGCCAGCACACATCCCCGATGCAGCCTTCTGTCTTGCTCTCGTCCCCCCTGCCATTTCTACACTGATTGCCATCTCCCCCCAGCTGCAGGTCCCTGTCCCGAGTCGCTGCAGTGGCCGGAGCCTCGATCGCCAGATGATCTCTCAATGCAGCCCCGCCTGTATAGCGGCCAACCAGATCTCACTGGCAGCGGGCCATCCGCTCTCTCAGCAGTGACGGCCTCAAGAGTTCAAAAGCCTTTAGGCATCTCCGGTCGTCCCTGCTTGATCGGATCAGGTCAGCTCGACGTGAAGCACGACGTCTTGCGGGACACCGCCGTGCCAGGGCCACCTCCCTTCGGTATGATTCGTCCATCTCCATCCCAGTGTGCCATGACCATTGGTGGCCCCACAGCTTCCGTGCACAACCTGAAGAGGCCTGCGCCATCTGTCAAGGTCGCCCCCGTCAGGAGTTCCACTCTGCAGCAACCCCACCAGCCTTCCACATCTGTGAAGGCTACAGGCTGGTATCGAACACTGCCCCGACATTCGCAAATTGGCCTCAGATCTCCTTATGCCACAGCGCGTGGAGAGCTCAATTACGTGATGCCATGCCCGATGGCAGACCAGTGGCGGGGGACCCGGCAGAGTTTGTACCGTCACCGGCCTGCACCCTGTGCAGGCTGCACTATCACCAGTTTGCACCGGATCGTACCGACGAGGCGGCCCACCCTCTCCCGGAGACTGACCAGGCATCTCTTGCAGATCCTTCGAAACCTCAGGCACCCCCGCATCTGGATCTGGACCTACACAGCCTGGATTAACCTATACATGATGGCCTTCATTATAAGACCCTTACTGCGACCAGCACGGCATGAAAGGACCTGCGAAAAGACATTGATGCAAATGCCTTTCGTCAGCCATTGTGTCCTGCAGCTCCGCCCGCTTCTAAAGATGCTGACCCCCGGGCTCAAGCAGCCCCCCACTAACCTCAGCGCTGCTCCACCCCCAGCAGCGCAGACGGAACGATGCACACACACACTCTCAGCTCCCTATAAGCCGAGCCGCCCCGGTCCCAAATCCGGGGACCGAACTCAGATGCGAACAAAAGGACGAACCCCAGCCTACCTCAAGGCCATCATCCTAGGATCTCAGCTTCTGAGTTCGGCAGGTGCGAGGGTTGGGGAGACAGTCGCGAACTCCCCTGAAGTCGCTACCACTGCACTTCGAAGGCCGCATAGTGCGGCAAAGCCTCGCGCGCCACCTACCTCAGGCGATGCAGCATCGCCACTTGCAGCACCATCCTCTTCGGTCAAGAAACGCTCCTATGCGAGGTTCCTGAAGCGCCTTGCCACCACAGGAACTGCCCGATACAAAGGCCAGGTCTACCACTCAGACACTCAGACACTGTCAGACCGCCTGACTCTCACGCCCAAGCCCAGACTCCTACACAGCCAGAGGCTGCTACCTCCCCGAAAAGATACCGCGCCATCTCCTGGAACGCTGGCGGCCTTAGCACCGCCAAACTCGACGAAGTATATGTCTGGCTGCACATGGAAGCCCTTCAAGGCAGACCGATCCACATACTGTCCATCCAGGAGACCCACTGGACCTTCACCATGCAGTGAGTGGCAGGCCCAGGGCTACTGGCACTTGCACAGCTCCCTGGACGTGCAGGAATCCTTCACATGGTGCACCAGGACCTGGCCAACACCCACCAGGTGCGCACTGATCATGTTATCCCTGGCAGACTGCTGTACACTAAACTAGCCACCGAGCCACCCATCTCCATCATCAGCCTCTACCAGCACTGTTGGTCCACCAACTCCACCGCAACCCCCACCCAGGAAAAGCTGCTCGAGTGCCGCGAAAAAGTCTGGAGCAAACTCTCCAATCTTATTGGACGGATTGCCCAACGCCATCAGCTATTAGTGCTCGGAGACTTTAACACACAGTGTGTGCCACCACTGGACGCACCCCGACTGGCACGCACGGCAGACCTGCTAGATAAAACGGTCCCACCGCAGAAGGACTACGGCAGACTCCAAAGCCTTCTCAGAGACCATCAGCTCCTCGCTGTCACTACCTTTGGCCGACAAGCCAACGCAGCCACCTACATTGCAGGAACAGGGCCTACCGCAACCCGTACCCGCATTGACTTCATACTATGCAGGGAAGCCCAATCTGATCGATGCACGCGCCGAGCTGGCGCCCTGAGGAGAGCCCCGTTCGTCCCCCAACAAGGCAACCGCCACCGTCCCCTAGACACCACAATGCCTTGGCCAAGCCACCACCTGCTCCCCAAAACTCGGCAATCCCCATGCAAACGCTGGAATGCAGCATCCACACAGGCCGCCTTACTCGCGGACCCTTCACTCGGCCCGAAACTTGCACACTCCGTGGCCTTTCAGCTGCAGCTTCAGCCAACACCCCCCGGGGACGATCCATGCCGGCACATCAACCTTCTCCTTCAAAAGACTTGGGACAATCTCACAGCCTCGGCAGGCCTTCACAGGACCACTCCGCCAAAGCCGAGCACCGATGAACCAGACACCGCTGTCACCGTCAGAGAGCTCTGGCGCTTAAAGCGACTCAAACAAGCGCAGCCCACGAATACCTTTACACAAAAAGCCCAAGCCCTGCACCTTACGCAGCAAATTCGGACGACTCAAAACATTCTCCACAAAAGAGGACGCCTCCGCAAACAAGAGCGCCTTGACAACATCCTCAGTGAAGCGGAACGCAGCACTGCCCCAGGAGCCCTCTACAAAGCCACCAGACTTCTGGCTCCAAAGACCAGACACTCCCGCATCCAGCTGCGCGATACAGCAGGAATGCTGATGTCCCCGCAAGAGGAACTCAAGGCCATTCGCCAACACTTCGAAGGCCTCTACCAAAATGCCAAAGGCAGACCTACACCACCACAGCCCACCATAGACCTCCATTTCACTGATGCGGAAGTGAGCAGTGCCCTTGCCCGCCTCCCAGTCCGGAAAGCCCTCCCCCCGGATTACATGCCTGCCCGACTCTGGCAGGCCACCTCCACAGTCATTGGGCCGGACATCGCGGAGGGATTGAAACATTGCCTCCAGCCGCCGAACTACTGCCTACCGGAGGACTGGCACCGTGTGCATGTATGCCTTATTCCTAAGGTGAACATGGCTCGTCTCCCGAAGCAATTGCGTCCCATCTGCCTCCTCCCACCTGGTAGGGCAATGATGCTGGCAGACCGTATTCGAGACAGAGCCGAAACATACATCCGCCAAGCGCCACAATTCGCATACGTCAGCAACCGCAGCACCACTGACGCGATTAGCCGCGTATGCAGCCACCTGCATGAGGCGCGAACCCTGGCTGCTGCTGCTGTTCCCAAAAGACACTTGCGCCACTCAGGAACAACACCCTGCCAAATCGCTGGGGGTCTCTCGCTAAGCCTGGACGTAGACAAAGCCTTTGACTCGCTGCCGAGAGACCAGCTTGTGACATCAATGCAGGCAGCCGGCCTGACGTCGGAGGAGGTAGCGCTTGCACTTCACATACACGATCAGGCCAAGCTCACCTTTGAGCTGGCAGGGCACAAGGATGAAGTCGAGCTCTCACAGGGGATACGCCAAGGTTGCGGTTTCTCACCCCTCTTGTGGTCCATGGCCACCACAAAGCTCTACCTAAGGTTCAAAGAGACCATCACTCACAAAAAGGAGCTTCTGGGAGAGCCCACCCTCTATGCAGATGACATCTGGTCCTCCTGGACCATACGGACGCAGGAACAATTCCGGTCAAGCCTGCGTGCGGCGGGCATACTGATCCAGCTCCTCCATGAAGCAGGCCTCAGAGTGTCGCCCACAAAAACTGTCTTTTTACTCAACCTCCAAGGTACCGCGGCCAGAAGCACTCTCCGCCCCAGACTCACCAAGCTGGAAACAGGCGAGTCTGCAATAAAGCTCCGTGTCGGCCAAAACATTATGCCTATCAAGATTGTTGATGCCCATACCTACCTCGGAGCCAGAGTCGCCAGAACCACGAAGCTCTCAACCTGCAGCACCGACTGCAACTTGGCTGGCAGGCTTACTGGCGCTTGGCCACGGTCCTCCGCTGTCGAGCACTGACCCTAGACAGCAAAATCCGAGTTTGGAAGACATGTGTCTACCCTGTCGTCCTATACTCCCTGGAGGCAACAGGCATCACCCACCACTCCCGCACCCTCCTTTCCCAGTTTGTCCACGCTCAGCTTCGACTCATACATAAACTACCAGGACACATCACCAAAGTTACCTGACACGATCTCTTATCCAGAAGCCAGCTTGACCCACCAAGCGACACCCTTGATCAGCGCATACAACGACACCTACAACAAGCCCCGGAATTCCCCACTGCAGCACAGGAAACCTGGTTCGACCTGCTGCAGGACTACTCGACGGCGCCCGCTGTCTCTGCATCAGACCCTCCTGACTCTGTGATCACTTCCCGGGCAGGCTCTATTCGCGCCCACCTCAGACCAGTCAGCAGCGTCCTCAGCTATCGGCCGCTCAACTGTCCTATCTGCGGAGTAGGCTACAGCACACTTCAGGCCGTCCGCCTCCACATGCGAAAATCCCACCACACCCAAGTCCGACAGGCCCCCACCTCCTCGGGTCCGCACCCAGCTCCCGCTCAGGCTCCTGACCCAGATCAGCCCTCCTCCACCCCTGCCGTCATCATGGACCCAGATGCTGCTGCGGCCCCGACCATGTTACCTGAATTCGCAGCAGATGAGCATGCCTTGTTTGTTTGGCAGCATGGCCGCGAAGGTCTTCCGCAGTGCCGGCACTGCCTCAGACAGTGTGATTCGTGGCATAACTTACGAATACACATTTCCACCAAATCTTGCAGAACTTTGGTACCAGACGGCTTCAATGCCCTGCCCCCCAAACACAACCTAAATCCGACGCCGCTGTACCATAGACCTGAATGCCAACCCTACCTTGTAGGAACTTGGGAGAAGCTTGCCTCCTGGTTGAAAAAGGAGTTCCCCCAGGCAGTCCACCACTGCCCGTACTGTCACCAGTGGCTGACCCAAGCGCGTGGCCTTCGAGCACATATCAAAGCCAAGCACTCTCCGATGACTACCTGCTGTGAAGAGGCAGTCCGGCGCATGCAAACTAACCGCAGGCTTTTGGCCCTTGGCAGCACCTGTCGCTACTGCAGCCTTGCACTAACGGGCGCGCCCATCAAGCACGCCACTGAGTGTGCAATCCTGTTTCTGGTTCATTTGCTGCAAGCCACGCATGCGCTACATCGTCCGACTAACTTACCTCAGGTCAGCGATGACCCTCCCCTCGATGTTCAACGCGCACCAAGTGAGCCCGGAAGACCTGGAGGAGGCCACTCACGAGCTCAAAAGCATCGAGGCGCAGATTCGGCTGATACCCACACAGCCCCAGCCCCTGCTGGCCCCGGCGACCATGATGAACGAACCCCCACCACAGGGAGGCATGCCGGATTCCTCGAATCCACAACAGTCGGAAGTCCCAGACAGGCCCTCGAAATGGCAGCGGGACAACAGCAAAGGAGCCACCCAGCCCGGCAAGGGGAAGGGCTCATCGGGCCGCGGATCCCAGGGCCAACAGAACCCTGCCAATCGCCCTCCACCTCAAGGCGGCACACCCAGACGTCAGGGAGGTCGCCCCTCCGGTTACCACCCCCAGCCTCCATGGCAGCGCCAGGGACAGGGCTATGGGCCTACTTCCGGCCCCGACCTCACGCTCATGTGCCACCATGGCCAGACTCCTCATGAGGCACGAGGACGCTCTCTCAGTCCTACAACAATCCACCACATGGATCCTCTTCCTCACGACTCAGCCACCGGGCGCGGTCCTCCCCAAGCTGTTCGCCACAGCCCAGGGATGGCACGAAATGCGGTGGAACGACCCGGACTCCATCACCAATCCGATGCGCATCATTCTATGGCAGAAACTGATGCTCGAGCTGTCCCAGCGTGCCCAGAAGGTAATCGATCAGGAGGACGCCCGCGAGCAGGCGATTCAAATGGAGCTATACAACCCGAATACGGGGTTCGGATATCGCAAGTGGAACAACAAGGAGGGCGTGATGCAGCCCATTCCCGATCGAGAACCGCTCACGGCACAGAAGGTGGTGGAGATTGCAAAGGAGCTGGCGACGCTGAGTGTACAACCGCAATTGCTCAACAGGTTCCATGCCACTCGCCAACTGGAGGAGAAAATGGAAGGCAGCACAGTGACCTGGCTACTGGAAGTGGGTTGGAGGGGCGAGAATACAGCCCGATTCTGGGAGCTGCTCCAGCTCCTCTCGCACAACTCCTCTCTTCTGATGATCGGTTGCACCCTCCGCCCGGATCGCCTCCAGAGATCAGCCCTGGCCCAGCAACTCCAGACCCTCCTTCAGTCCATGAACATCCCTATGCCGAGACAGCCGCCGAGACCTCAGCACTGCTCCTGACATTGCAACTCCGCAATCCTTCCAACTACTGCTACTCCCACGCCTGCCTCATAACATATCTTTGGATTGTGTCCCAAACCCCCTCCTCATTTCAGGTACTGGACCGGGAACCGCTGAGGAGCTTCATCACCCAGGCGCGCAAACAACCACAAGTGACACTCTGGTCCCTCCTACCGTGGAGGCAGGCAATGCGACGCTGGCCTCACCCAGCCAGGCAACATGATGCCGCGGACTTCCTACTCCACTTGCACCAAGTCCTCAATGCGCCCTGCTTTCAGGGTCTCTGGCAGTCATTTGATGACAGCCACATGCTTCTTGATGAAGGCGGGGTCTGCCCACTCATACTTTCCGGAATGCAAGATGCCTCGGACATCATTGCCACCACAGCCCAGTCCTGCATCAATCGCTGGCATTCGCAGAAACGTCGCCATGCCCTGATTGCAGGTACTGAAGCAGTGGCTGTACAGTTAAACCGCTTTCGCAATGATCAGGGCATTGCATCCAAACGTGACCATCGCATAGATGCTGATCCTGAAGTCCTTTTCCCACAATGGACCCCCTCGTCCCCCGAAGGCATCATATGGAGAACCTATCAGCTTCAAGCGATTGTCCAGCATATTGGACCTACCATGGTCACTGGGCACTACCGTGCTGCACTCAAACCTCGTTCCGGAGCTGCAGGCCCTTGGCACTACACTGATGACAACAGTGCTGCACAATCAGTCCTCCCTGCTGCCTTGTCCAAATCAAGTTATATCCTCATTTACCGGATGAGGAGTGCTGCAACTTCCACTTAGGCCCTTCGGGGCAGCGTAGCTACGTAGCTAGATGAGTCGATCCAATCGAGATCGAGCGCCACAGTGCGCCGGGTGACCCCGCTCGAGTCATCGCAATGCGACTTCACCGTCCGCAGCGAGTGTGATGATACTACTGGTACTACTGCTACTACTACTACTACTACTCCTGCTGCAACTGCGACTACGGCTACGACTACGACTACTACCACTACTATCAATAGTCAATAGTAGTATTACTGCTACCAGTACTACTACGACTACTACTACTACTGCTGCTGCTGCTGCTGCTGCTACTGCTACTACGACTACTCCTACACCTACACCTACTCCTACTCCTGCTACCACTACGACAACGACTACGACTGCGAGTACTACTAGTACTACTAGTACTACTGCTACTAGTTGGTGGCGCGCGCGCCGGGTCCCTGGTGTTAACCTGCTGTTTTGGAGGGTTTCGGGGATAGCCATGCTTTAGGGGTGGGTGGGGTGGGGGGGGGCACTGACGACGATATACGACCGCACACGAATGTAAGGGTCGCACACATATGCAAGGGTCGTCGACAAATGTTCATGTGTATGTAACGTCTGAGATCTATGTGGTGTTCATGACATATAAGACCTAGAAGGCACATACAACATGCTTTTCATCAGAGACTCATGAGGCATTTTAGGCACTGTGCACGTGTTCCATGTAGTCTCCGCCTGGTGCATGTGTTGTGTCTTATATGTAGTATGTGCCTAAAATGCCTTTTGAGTCTCTGATGTAATTTCATGTTGTATTTGCCTTCTATGCTTTATATGTCATGAATACCACATAGGAGGTTACATAGGCATGAACATATATCGGCGACCCTTACATATGTGTGTACGATTTCCAGAACCTTAAGCCCCAGAGCTCCCTGCGTTGGCCGCAAGTTTTAGAACTTACAATGCTTCAACTTCACTTGTCGGTTCAGGTCGTTAATAGTTTTTAAGGTTTTTTCAAAACCCATTTTTGCTAAGACATTGGCTTTTTTCCTAGGCAATATTGCAATTCGTACCTCACATCGCTACCAGGGTCCTGGTGGGCGCGTGACCAAGTTGTGTACTAGTACTACTACGACTGCTACTGCTACTGCCACTACTACTACTACTACTACTACTACTACTACTACTACTACTACTACTACTACTACTACTACTATTGCTCTTATGCAGCAAGATGCCACCAGCTACATCTTGTTGTTTCGTTTGTGCTTGATGCTGTTGTTATTGCTCGCGCAGCATCCATGACACTTGAATGGGATTTAGATTTCAATCAGTCAATGGCCGCAGTTCCAATGCTGTGTCAGGAAGTTCTTGAACAAGCAGCAGCTTGCTCCAGAAGAGGCAGAGATTGCTTTAACAGTTCATGCTGGGTTGTAGTGTTGACATGAACTGCGCAGACCGAAACCGTGATTTCACCCAGAAACGCAAGCCGAACCTCGACGCCCCGCCTGAGCTTTGAGACGCGGCTTCGGTTCGGCTCAAGGTTTGCAGCTTCGAGGGCTCATCACGGCTTGCAGACAGAGTTCAGGCCATCGAATGTGCGCGCGAATCTAAGGAACGCTTATGCGAGCATGGATCCCGCAACAGTGATAGGGTACCGGCGACCACAACGAAGACGATCACGACGACCGCGACCGCCAGGACCACCGCGACGCCCAATGCGACCAGCACGACCATGACAACCAGGAGACCGCCGTACGAGGAGACCACAACGAGCCGGATTCCACAAAGAGACGGCCAAGAACTTCTAGGAAGACCGCTAGAAAGCCGCCAAATCGCATTCCCCACGTACTGGCGTCAGGACCATGACGTGTTGGCAGATTCAGACGCACGGAAAAACGACGGAGCACGGTGCTAAAGCAATACCCAAATACAGGCCAAGTACTGTCCCGGGCAACGTTTGAGACGGGAGCCTCACGGCTACCTTAGCCAATTCTCTTGACTCCAAGGGTTAGCACCCATAGTGTGCACCACACTGTTTGGGCAACGTGCGCTTGATAAACATGCCAAGCCTTCTCCACTTTCCAAAACCGAAACCTGAGCTCGGTGAATAATCAAGGTTTGATTGCAGGTCCGTCGTCTCGAGGGTGTCCAGCACAGACTGCCGCTAGGCAGGCAGTGGCACGCGTGACATACCCTAAAGCGAGGTTTAGCGTCATCGGCTCTTAGGATGGCTGCTTGAAACCTGCGCCGTCTGATGGAACCACAGCAGCATGTTGAACGATTTGCCCGAATGCAGCCAAGTGGATATTGTAGAGGTGCAGACTGCGGGAGGTATCAAGGTCGAGTGTCTACTGTGTGGTACTCAAATCAAATGCTATTTCGGCAAACTCTGCGCACACGAGCCCTCCTTCGGGCAGGAGAGATGTCTCCAAGAGGGAAGCGTTGACCTCGCCAAGGAGAGCTGGCACCCGCCCAGAGTGTCTGATGTGGAACCCTCACTCCACTTGGTGTGATGCGCAGCTTTTAGAGCCACGCATGTTTGGGCCGAGGGGCAAGCTGGCCAACATCAATTTGTAACTTCCACTTCTAAGTTAAATTTCAATGGCAAGTTCTGTTCAAAACTTCTGTTCCACAAGGGGTCGGGCTGAGCAGTTAAAGACTCCCTCAGCTTTAAGGCTTGGGTTTTGCATTTCCTTAGGACATTCTCCTGGTTGCCAGCCACACTGCCACGGCCTCAGAAGAACAGGCTTCGCCAGTCAGCGGATGTTCGACCTTGGAATCTTTTGTCACTCTCGCCGTTCTCGGTATGTAAAAGGGATTGTGTTTACCGTAGAACTGCTCCATATGGAGGAGTGGACTCAATTTCCTTTGGTTGATGGCCTGGAGGCGAATCTTCTTGGTTCTTATCAGCATGAGGAAGCAGCATTTGTGCAGCTACCGTAGGCGCAGTTGCTTCAGGCAGCCCCAAACCGTAAAAGCCCGGTCAGGGATGTTGTATTGCGCAGCTGATCCGAAAAAATTGGGAGTCCGAATACATTCCCTTGAAACTCCACATTGTCGCACAAGCAGGTGTGTGCAGGTATCAGAGCATGGCACCACTACATGCTGTCATGGATAGCAAAAGGCCCAGCATTTTTTATGTCTTCATTCCACGCATGCAGAGGTCGCGTGAAGGATGTGACCTGTGCTATGAATGAGCTCCGTTTATATGGCCAACATTTGAATCAGTGCGGTGACCGAAAGCTCGGATTCGTTGCTGGCCACATGGATGTAAAGGTGTTCCGTCGTGACCCTTTGGAATAGCTTTGGCGAAGATGGCCACCGAAACGCAATGAGTTAGCCAAGCCAGAGCGTAGGACTGGCAATCTGCATCACCACCCCAGGATAGTTTGGGCCTGCCCTTCATTTTAAAGATTGCAGGCGATCAGAAGCAGGATGAAGCAGGCCTCAACCTTGACGTGTGCACCCGAACCGCCCTGCCACCCCTGAACCCACGACTCTGTGTCCTACACGGTTTTAAGCATCCTCAAGAACTGAGATCTGTGCCCTAATCCCTAAACCCGCAAGTCCGCATCCCATTCTGCATATCCTTTTCCGTCTTGTTCTGCACCAGGTCATGTTGACCCAAGAGTTGCTTGGCAAACACCAGGACGGGTGAATTGAATTGGGGGCTTGAAATTTGGGGCTTACAGGTGCTAAGTTGTTCTGACTTGGTCAGCCTAGGTTTGCATAATTTCATGTCAGCTTCTTGATGCTTCTTGTTTCCAAGACTGAGCCTTACTACGTCAAGCTCGCATGCCTGGTTGTCGGAAAGACTCAGATTACCTGAACGTTCTTCTGCCAATGATTTTACTACAACTTCTGTTCCTTCCTCAGACTAGAACGCATACCGCATAGGCGTTTGCAGGTTCAATACCGCATACGCATTTGCAGGTTCAATATACTGACCCAGCATTCTGCATCCACAAAATGGGTCCTTTCTTGTTTTCTTCTGCACATGCGGTCCAAGTACTACTGGCATGGACCCCGAACCGTGATATGCAGGACGAGGACCCTAGCGCATCCAAGCAGGACCACATCCTGAGACAACGCCAATGATGAGATTCGACCGGGGGACCATTTCCATGGTCCCCCATGTCCCAGACCACTCCAGGAGTCTATACAAGCACAACGCACACACGCAACACGGCGGCGAGAGCGCACGAAATCGTGGCTACCAAAATGCGAGCTGCACTGCGGCAGGAGCGCGAACATAAGACACCAATACATGCATGTCAGGAGGAGAAAACGCGCTGGGAGGTCGAAGTGTGAGAGCTCGCAATTTTCGTAACGGCAATGCCTCTGCCAACTACCCGAATCTCGTTGGATTTAGAAGGCCCTAAATGTGCGAACCCCAAGAAAAGTTTGAAGCGATACTTCGTGAGAGCAATAGAACAGTGAGTCCGATCTCAGGAACGCTTCGGGCTATGTAGTCGCACGCATATGAGCATGTTGAGTAGAGCGTTTGGCTTCGAGGTCAAGGAAATTCAGCCGTCAGCTGCTCTGACCGATCTCCGGACTGAAAGTTCGGCTCCGTAGTAGACACTCCCAACGCGAAAGTACGTTGTCGGATCCATTACTCCCTGAGGCCATCAAACCGGTGCCACATGAGGACCCGAGACCCAACACCCCAAATCTCAAAATGGACCGAACACCTTAAGCCTGCAGTCCCGAGCCTGTAGACCTCACGACAACCCTACACGTACGGAGCCTACCTCGATTTCCGCATGCCTGGCTCTCCCATTCGAGTCTCAGATCATTCCGAGCTTTCATCCTAAAGGCAGTCTGGTCTTCCAAGTTTGGGTTTTGTTTTCAGGGATGGGGCCGATAAGTTAGAGGATTTTGCAAGTTCTGCAGGATCTTTCAAACCTCGGTGATTTCGTGACGATGACGACGTCGGCACCCAGCCAGGCGGGTGTTGTGCAGAGTGAGAGGGCCTTTTGGAGGTTCCTTAGACCTTGAGACTACTTGAGGGCTGTTGCGGTTTGAGGTGGCTTCTCCGAGACTTTGGAAGCACCAGGATCTTCGCCTGACAAGCGTTACAAGCTTCTGGAAGTCTAGGTTTTTGTGGGCCAGAGAGCATCGAGGACGTGCACCCGAATGGTTGGTGCATGACCTCGTTGTCTACATCGATAGGCCACAGGAAATATGTTTCGCGGTCCCAGTCACAGTCCTAGACTCAGTCTGTATTGAAGCGAATTGACAAAACACGCAAAGTTCGTGTGAGGACTTGATTAGGAATTGTCGGTTAGCATGTACGGTTAAATGCTTGGGTGTATGCATCGGCTATTCAGCATTGGGATGAGTCTGTGCCTGAGACACGGGTTTGCGGTTCGCAGATAGTTCACAGGCAAAGGTCCAGGCTGACGGCGGGGCCAATCTCCTCCAAACTCGAAACCATGAGCAGTTTCGGAGGACAAGCTGCTACGACTATCATGCTTTCAATTCGTTGTGCTGTTACCAGCAGGAATAGTTGTCGTCATCGCATGGCTTCACGCTCAAGCATTGGGCGGGCTGAGGGGTTCAGGGTTCGACAGCTTGTCCAAACCGCGCGCAAACCCACCGATCCTGACCGAACCGCTGAGTTGTCCGGAATCCTGGGTGCACATGCATTGTCAAGGAGTTCCTGAAGCAGAACGGGCTGTTTGCCGAGCGTCGTCTGGAGGTTCTTGTGCTATGGGAGATACAATATGGCATTACCGGTTGGAGATGCTGGGCTTCCTGACTTTCTTGGTAGATACAGTCGTTCTCCTGAATGAGCAGGGATCTGTGGTGGGTTTGCGACTGTCGACTTGCGCCGTGCACTTTGCGTTTGGCCATGAGTGGTTCAGCATGAAGACGAAGTGCTGTGAAACAGTCGGTTACTGTTTCGCGCGACTCCAAATGCGGGTTGGAACACAGGGTTTCCTTTGGTCCGAGTAATTTCAGAGGCTAGGCTCAACACACCAACGACTTAACACGAGCCCATTGGCGTGATTTGGGCGTTGAGGTGTGTAGGTTTGGGTTTCCGAGAGCAAGCACGGCGCCGTGAGGGCAGCCTTCCCTATCTCAATTTACCCACACGACTGCTGCAGTTCACGGACTAGCGTGATCCTTGGGTTGATTGCTTGAGATGGTCTGAAAATTAAGCAGGGGTCAATATGTATGTGTATGTGATATGTATACTGTACATATTGTACATTCATAAGCACCAACTGTGCTGCTTAGGATGTGCTTAGCGCGTTGGCTTTTGTGCCTGAGCTTCTAGATGCTGGAAGAGTAATCGCGGCGATCCCTTGCTCTGATCATCGCTGTGAAGTTGCGAGAGGAAGACATCCTCATGGATACCTCGAAAGTCATCATCGAACTTGGTGTAAGCCTCCAAAAGGCTTGAACCTGAGACCGAAGGCTTCGGCTTTGGAATTGCGTTCTGCAGTTCAGGGCGAACGTCATAGCCGGTGGTTGTATGCTCGGACTTCGAGCTTCAACGCTTGGGAAAACCCTTAAGTTCAGCTCCTACGATTCTGTGGAGGTGTTGGGGCCACGTTTCTCCTCTTTTTTCAGACGAGCTGATTCCAGGCAAAGCCTTAAACCTGAATCACCAACTCTACTTGAGGCGCTCCCCAGTGCCCGTCGAAGATTGATTTGAGCTAGGATGGTTTGCCACCATGCAACATATGAATGTTTTGGTATTGGTGTTACGTTTGGATGAAGTTTGGTCAAGGTTGGATTCCTCTGAAGTTGCAGTTCTCGCGCATGCTCGTTCCAGGGCGCAGACGCCCTGTGCGAGTAGAGTGCCTCCCAAGACCAGCTCGGGTTGGTGTATTTTCGAGTTCAGGATAGCGCTTTGCTGGGCTGTTTACAAGTTGATGGAACTCGGCATCAAGCTGCGAATTCAGGGAGGCAATGCCACCGAGTAGTAGTTCAGATCAGGATCAGCAAGGCACAGACATACCGCAGCGTTTCCGCAGGGAAATCAGCTGACAGCCTGAGAAGGAATAATAAGGAATCCCACGTGCAGGACCTGTGCGGTAAACCCTTCAGCCTTGAAGGCCAAGCTTTGCCGAATCGTCCGCTCAAATCAGCTGTGGATGGCGAGGTTTCAGCATTGGGACACCAAGTGTCCCACGGCTGCCTCAAGGAAGATGGAGTCAAGGCGAACGGTATGGGCATTGCGGTTCGAGATCTAGTGGAGAGTCCGGCACCCCTTCATTCTGAAATATTCTGAACGAATCTGCTCCAAGGTTTATTCAAGCTTCAAGGTATTTGCTCATTCTTGTGTTAGCGCTGAACAATACTGCCACTGCACGGGCCTGCGGCGGCACCAGGGCGAGGATGGATGAGGAGGACAAAGAGGAGGATGACTGTGTTGATGATTTCTAGTGGTGGTGTAGAGTGTCGGGATGATTACCATGGTATTGCTGATCTTTCCTGCTTCGAAGCTCTGAGCAGAAATTGTGTGCAACATACGCGATTAAGGCCGCGCAGCTGACAAGAAGCCTCTAAGCTTATGTTTGATCCGGCTGCTCCGCGCTCCGGCGATCGAAGGCCCGAGATCCTCACCCCGAATCAGTTTCTGTACATACTCGACATGGGGCCCCCGGCAAGATCTCAAGCCGAAATTGCTTGGTGCAACTGCCTCCACCCCTGTCTTAAGAAAAGCAGCAGCTCATTCGCCTTGCCAGCGCGTCACGACCTCCACAACCGCACGAGCACTTCCATCTGTGGTTAACGTTGTGCAATGAATAACAAGCCAGGGCTTAGAATAGCAGTCACTCCGACCATATCCACAAGCTTCAAGCCCTTCGTCGGGATGACATGCTGGCACAGATGATCGCGTCCACGCGTCCACGTCTATGACAATGAGAGCACTACTCGTAGTAGAAATGTCAGATTTGTTAGGGCACCGCCAAGCAGTTGAATTAGTGCATGCATGGCTTTCCTTTGTAACAACCTGCACTAGGCAGGTCCCTCCACCCGAAAACCCAAATCCTCTGATTTCAAGAAATCCGGCGCCAGTTTCTCAGACTGATGCCATGACAAGGCCTTTGAATGCAAGATCCCTCTTCCACTCGTAGTCGGAGAAGTGGTAATTCGCCCGAGCCCGAACAGAAGCTCAGGTCGATGCGTTTCAGGCTCAACATCCTATGGGAGGAGGAGCAGGAGTCGTAGTAGTAGCAGTAGCAGTAGCAGTAGCAGTAGCAGAAGTAGTATTAGTAGTAGTAGTAGTAGCCGGCCCCCCCCACCAACTACCCCTTTTGCATACGTTGCTTTGGGGGGGGGGGGGGGGGGGCTGATAACGTACAGGCAGCCTCGAACAGTTATGACCACCCAAGTTCGAGTTTTCGCTGTAGAGTGGCTCTTCCGGAGATGTTGTTCGGGGTGTCGGCGTAACAATGTCGTCATGATTCTTGCCGCACCCACCCCCACCCCCCCCAAAAAAAGCAAGTCCAGAATCGGATGCGGGAGTTTGAAAACTCGTTGTTAGCAATGGAGTGTGACATGAGCAAAGTACCTTAAAGACCGAGTAAAAAAAAGCTTTCCCCTACCAAATTTCGAGTTTTCGCTGAAACCCTCGCAAAGGCAAAAGACAACGTAGCAAAGTCCACTAGGCATGGCGACTATATAAGATGGCTGACGTCACGAAAGTACTGTAAATACCGAGTAAATGGCTCTTCCGGAGATGTTGTTCGGGGTGTCGGCGTAGCAATGTCGTCATGATTCTTCCCGCCTCCCCCCCCCCGGCCCCCCAAAAGCAAGTCCAGAATCGGATGCTGGAGTTTGAAACTCGCAGCTGAAGTTTGAGGCTT
This sequence comes from Symbiodinium sp. CCMP2592, assembly GCA_905221615.1. Classification (NCBI taxonomy): domain Eukaryota; class Dinophyceae; order Suessiales; family Symbiodiniaceae; genus Symbiodinium; species Symbiodinium sp. CCMP2592. The sequence continues at coordinate 234,094 of CAJNDT010000155.1, forward strand.
CATAAGATGTTCCTACATGACGAAAGTGCTGTAAATACCGCGTAAAACGGATGTGTGTTAAAGGGGTAGTTGGCAGGGGGAGGGGGTGGCTAGAAGTAGTAGAAGTCGTAGTGGTAGTAGTAATAATAGTAATGGTAGTCGTTGTCGTTGTCGTCGTCGTGGTGGTGGTAAGTCAAAGGAGCATCAGTGGTAGTGGTGCCGTCGTAACCAGCGTAGCAGCAGCAATCGCAGTAGCAGTAGCACTCGTGTTGGCAGCAACAGAAACCAGCAATTGTGTGCGTTCTTCTTTACTAAGGCGGGCGACGCGCGAATAATGCCCAGGCCCAGGCCTCGAGAACCCGCAATGAAACAGAGGCCCTGGAGATTGCGGCGTCCCATTCGATCAATGCGATCCGTGGCTGGTTTGGGTTGCCTTGACACGCTTAGTAGGCAGTGTAAGAGGGCCAGGGTTTGCGATAGAGCTTCTTTTGTTCTTGCTTTGGGTTTCTGGCCCTCGGGTTGTGGGTTGGGGTTGAGCGCTTTGCGCTAGTTTGCGGAGAGCAGGCCCCAAGCCATAGGCCCCAGGCTCTGCAGCTGGTGGTACTAGTACTACTACTACCACCACCAGCACCACCACCGCCACCACGACGACGGCTGCTACTACTGCTGCTACTACTACTACTACTACTACTACTACTACTACTACTACTGCTACATTGTCAGCCGGGAATGGCGGGCCACTGTTTCTATCGAAAACCTTGCTCATCTTTGTAATATTGCCCATCTTGGTGGAGGTCGAGGCAGACCAAGATTTTGCTCAACCTTGGTCGGTGCTGCGGCGCAAGTTTACCAACAATCTTGCTCATTTTGGTTTTCGAGTACTTCCTAAGCCCGTGGAGAGGTGTGGTAATCTTGCAATCTTCTACCCCTTGCGATGACCACGACAACAAAATTATCCCCGCCTCCACCCCGCCCCCCCCCTTAACTCCATGAGGGTTTAGGGTTAAACGGTTAGGCGCTCCCGGAGCGTGCAGTTTACACGTTTAGGGTTGGGGTTCAGGGTTTGCAATTAAATAGAACTTAGGGTTTAATGGTTTTTAGAGTTTAGGGTTAGGGCTTTTACGGTTTCGGGTTTATTGGGTTCGAGGTTTAGGGTTTGGAGTTTTGCGGGGCTTAGCGTTTTAGGGTTTGTAGTAAGTCATACATAACTAAGAAAGCATTTGTATTATGGGGTGTAAGCTTTGTAGGGTTCAGGGTTTGAGGTTTCTGCGGCTTAGGGTTTACGGTTTAGGATGTGGGGGTTTTACTGTTTAGGGTTTTTAGGGACTTTAGGATTTAGTATTTGGGGTCTAAAGGTTTAGGGTTACGACCACCCGGCGCGGGCGGTTTACGGTTTTAAGGGTTTGCAGTTAGTAGTAGCTATAAGTAGTATTATCAGTGTCACTATTATGGGGTTTAGGGTTTTGGGGTTTGCGGTTTCACGGTTTAGGGTTTAGGCTGTTGGGGCTTTGGGGTTTAGGGTTACGCGCGCCCAACGCGTGCGGTTTGCAACAAAACCCGTAATACGGGTTTAGTGTTTGTTTGTAGATAACAGTTATAGTCAGTCTTTATATCAAAACTATATGGTTTAGGGATTTTTAGGGTTTAGGGTTTCGCGGTTTTTGTTTAGGATCTGGGGTTGAGGCTGTCGAGTTTCACGGATTAGGCTTTGGTAGGGTTACGCGTGCCCGGCGCGTGCGGTTGACAGGTTTAGGGTTAGGGTTTGGAGTTTTGTCATGTAGTTAGTAGTTGTAGCTAGTATTATAGTATTAGCATTGGCGTTAGTAATTATTGGCATCAGTATCAGTATTGCATGGTTTAGCATGTTTGGGGTTTAGGGTTTGGGGTCTTACGGTTTGGGGTAAAGGTTTAGACTGTCGGTGTGTTACGGTTTAGGGTTACGTGACAGGTTTAGGCCTAGGGTTTAGGGTCTGTTGCTGGCAGTAGTTATAGTTAGCATTGCCATTAGCATTAGCATTAGTATTACTATTAGCGTTAGTATTCGTAGTAGTATTCCAGGGTTTGGGAGGTCTTTAGGGTTTACGGTTTGCGCCCGGCGAGCACATTGGTTTTAGGTGTTCTCTTTGCGGTCATTATGGGCATCAGTGCGGCATCAGTCTTTATTTTGGAAGGGGGCGGGCAAGCATGATGAGCATCAGCCTTCTGCATGAGCGTGTGGTGGCTTTGGGGGCGGGGGGCAATTGGAGAGGGGGGGTGGCTGGGTGGGTGGGTGGGTATGTGGTGGCTTTGGGGGGTCTGGGTGTAAGGATTGTCAGCCCAAAATACCGAAATCCAGACCCCCATTTTCAGGGTCTGGGTTTGTTACTTCTTGTTGGCGTGTGGGGAGCCTGGGGGGCCATTGCCGGGGAGGGGTACAAATTCATGGGTTCACACCCGTGAACCTATTGATTCGTGCTGGTGGACGGCTGGGTGGGTGTGTCATGGGCAGCATTGGGTGCCAAGTGGTGCCAGTGGTTCAAGTTGTGCAAAAAGCAACATTGCAAGCTTGTCGATCCCACCCCTTTCGTCACATTTCGACCAAGACTGCCAAGGCTGCACGCGCAATCTTGCCCCCCCGCTCTCTGGAGCGACCAAGCTTGCTTACTATTTTGCCCCCCCCTTCCTCACCAAGATGGCCAAGTTTTGCGTACAGGCTTGCTCTAATTTCGGCCCTCGTTTGCCCATACTACTACTATACCATACCACTCTACTACTCTACAACTCTACTACTACCACTGTACTACTCTACTCCTCTACTACTACTACTACTACTACTACTACTACTACTACTACTACTACTACTACTACTACTACTACTACTACTACTACTACTACTTCTACTACCACCACCACTACTACTACTACTACTACTACTACTACTACTACTACTACTACTACTACTGCACCTGCTACTGCTACTGCTACTACTGCTACTACTGCTACTACTGCTACTACTGCTACTGCTACTACTACTTTTGCTTTGCGGGCACAACCGCTCGAGAGTGACCAAGTGTAGAAGCCGGCAATGCACCTTATGCATTGGCCCCTCAATGGGGGCGCGCTATGGCCCGAAACGAAGACATAACTCAAACTGGGACTCAGAACAAGAGGAACGGAAATTTCTCCCGATGGTTCAGGCATCGTGCCGACAGCACCAAGCATGCCGATTGATGCGACCGGGCCAAAGCCCCAAGCGTCACACCAAGTGCGAACGGACTGCGATGCCTTGTCAAGTTCTAAGGTGTCACTATAAGAGCTGTGAGCAAGACCGTGTAAAGTGCAAGAGAAGGGGGCACGCTACGCGTCCCTCGACTCTAAGGGGGCACGCTACGCGTCCCTCATCTTTACCTTTCTATGTGACCGCCCACGCAACGTTTGGCTCAAGTCAATGCCCATAGCTAAGTGCTATAAGTGTCTTCTATCCTGAGCAATCAGAGCTATCCCGTTGCACAGACGAACCGCCGCCGGCAGTGAGTGCAAAAGGAACGGCCGCCGGTTCTGCCTGCATAGGATTGCACGTGTGGAAGTGTAAGAGAGACAGGGTCCAGTCTGTGGAGAGTGCAAGCCAGCCACACCTACATTCATTACAGCTCTGGTGGGGAGAGCAGCAACCTAGTCGAGATCAATCCCCCACGCAGGTTATCAGCCGTACGCGGCTCTGCCTTTCTACAGCAACGACTACTTGATCTACTACGACCACAATGAACTCGGGATCAAGCCAAGATACGACAATGACTTTCGGTGCCGATGTGGCAGCGCCAGCCGTTGGTGAGTCAACAGCTGATGACACAGTGGTGCAATCCGTTGATAGCTCCACGGAAGATGACAAAGGTCAATCTTCTGCGCTTGCCATTGCAAAGGCAGTTCCCAAGGTGAAAGCAAAGAGTCTACCAAGAGCATCTACGCCTTCGCGTCCGACATCCACAGGTTCGAGGACGGGCAAGGCTCCCGAACGACGAGCCGAAGCGTCTGGTTTTCAGGCACCTCGGACTACGTCCAGGGCCAAGGACAAAGGAGTGAAGACCTTGGAAAAGAAGTCGAGACCATCATCTTCGAGAAGCTCTTCAGCACGATCGAGGACTTCGGCTACTCGTGGGCGTGACAAATCCATGACTTGGAATCGGATGGTTACCAATCAACCACGTGATGCTGACGATCTGGATATGACTCTGGACACTATCCCAGCACGTGGCGATGCGTCATCGGTGACCACGCCAGCCATAGCCGATGGTCCGAATGCCTATCAGGAACTGACGATTTCGCAACAGCTCGAAGCATCTAACCTTGCGCAGCAGATGTACTATCGCAGTCAGATGCAAGAATACGAAGGAGTTGTTCAGACCCTGATGGACAAGATCAAGGAGATGCAACAAGAAGATGAAGGATCTGGAATTCGCATTGAAGAATTGGAACGACAACGTGACCATGCATGCTTAGCCATGAGGCACATCAACAATGTCAATCAGGAGATGAAGCGAGACTATGAAACAGCTTTGTTTCGCATGGATGAACAGAACTCTGCTCAACAACGTCAAGCACATGCCGTTGCCGAGGAGTTAGCTCAACAGCTACACGTGTTCCGCACGGAGGCAGCCACTAACTTTGTGCAGTTGGAGGCAAGAGCGCAAGGCGATGGTGAGCTTATGGCACGTGAGTATGAGCGTCTGACTCATGAACTTCATGAACATGCCAGAGAGAACTTGGTCCTCCGGTCAAACACAGCAAGTTCGGAACAAGCCTTACAAGCAATGCAGGAACGATTCCACTTGGTCAAGAACCAGGAGTTGCGGGCCGTGAACGAGATCCAAGGGCTAGCTGGAAACAGCGCAGCCATTGATCAAGAACGATTTCGGCTTCGCGAACGTCTTGGTGAAGAGGAAGAGTACCGCAAAATGGCTGTGAAGAGGATGCAAGATGCAGAGGACCGACTTCATCAGAATGAAGATCATGCAAGGCGAGCATTGCCTACCTTGCACGACGAGCTGAGTGAACTCAGGAAAACGCTCAAAGCACAAGAAGATCTTCAAGCGAGGACACGCAGCGAATTGGAGGCAGCGCGGAACTCCAACTATGGAGGAGCGACACGGCCTTCAAGCATGCCCATGTCTTCGAGGACTACTGAGTCTGGCTGGGAGCACGTAGGAAAGGAAGTAGTGCCTGCATTTTCCGTAGGAGGTGAGGTACGATCCCCTGAAATACGGTCCCCGAGTCAAGTTAGTCCAGTCGCCAAAGAGAAGTTCGCATTCTCGGAATCGGACAAGGACAAGAACCTTGTGATGGATGGAATTCCATTTACCGGTGGAAACTTCTTCACTGGCCGCAATTCAATGCCAATCGTGGCGGATGCAATGCCCGAGCACTACGTGCCAGGTATTAGCAGCCCAGCACTTGCGCGTTCCACGCCTAGTGCAGCCACTTTGTTCGGCATACCAAGCGGATTTCATGGGAAAAGTGATGCGGCAGCCGTGCGTGATCGACAGCTACGCGAACTCTTGGAGGATCGCGGGATGTTGGGATCGAAGTCCACAGCATCTGCCAGCTCCTCAAGACCTGTTGGTGTCGACGGTATCACCGCATCTACGAAGGGCAACGACCTCATCGGTCCCCCTATTGCCTATGACGATTCCATTCATGAAGCAAGGAGACGTCAGATCGAGAAAGAGGTCGCGGAACGGTACGAGGAGAAGATTGCCGATCTGCGAAGCGAAGTACTCAAGGCCCAGAAAGCCGAACAACGTCTCAGAGCTGATCGTGATGAGTGGAGATTATTCGCTGAAACGATTCAGGAGGATAATGGAGACGATGACGGTGACGAAGCTGGCGACGAGAATGAAGATGGAGAGCATGATGAAGGAACCGGCACGGGGTATGATCCTCCAGACCCGCCTGATGATGATGATGATAAGAAGAGAAGCGGTGGAGGCAAACCTGAATCGGATCCTGGATCTCATGCGCGTGATCCTGATGGAGACGCAGATCCTGAAGTCACGGAAGTGAGAATTTCCAGGAGGGAGGCCGACAAAGTGACCGTACCTCCATGGCCTACTCTCACTCACCTCAACAACTGGCGATCCGTATGCACGGCGAATGTCTTAGGAGCATCAGCCGATCCAAATCATGAGGACTGGATGTTATGGCTGGCACCAGCATTCAACCCATTCCCTGATGTCGAAGCACTGAACGATTCAGGACACAAGAAGTTTAAGAGCGTAGACGTCAAATTGGGGATCGCAATGGTCGCAATGCTACGTGCTGGTGGTGACAAATCTGCTGACCTGTACCTGGAGGTGAACCGGAAGGCCAACGATTACATCAGCAGGCCCGAAGGGAAGATCATCAAAGGACGACAAATCATTGCGATGATGTATGAAAGTTTTCGAACGCATGATCGTCTCGACATGATCATCACTCTCGAGTATCTGGTGAAGCTCCAGTACCAAGGCGACAACAAGCTTCATACGTTCAAGCAGACGTGGTTGGAAGTTCTGGGACGGATGAGGCCAGAAGACATACCATCCAAAACAGCTCTCCGTGATTGCCTATACAGCAAGATCAAGGACTCGCCCGCAATGAAGATGGAGTTGGGCATGCACTACGAACACTTGCCCTACAATCATGAAGACCGATCGTACGACAATCTGATGAAGATCATTGACCGTACCATCATGCGGAGACGAGAACAATCAAATCTCACTCAGACCCAAATTGGCTTACGCCAGATGCTTGAGGGCAAGGATTTGCTTGCTGCACCGGCCAAGGTACCTGAGAAACCAACGCCTAACGCAGCTCCATCCGCAAAGGTCAAGGCTTCGCCGACCAAGCCGGATAAAGCAACACCTGTACTACCTCAAAGCAAAGCGAAGAGTCATGCGAAGACCAAGCCAAAACCCAAGAAGAAGACGAGGAGTGAGTCAGCGGACAACAGAGGCGACAAGAGCAAGAAGCAAATCCGCTGCAAGTTCCATTTCACAGATGCAGGGTGTCGAAATGGTGACAAGTGCCCATTCAGTCACTCGAAGAAGACTCCAGAGCGACCCTTTACGCCGAGGACGAGAACTCCAAGTCCATCTGGAGGAGGAGGAAACAGGATATGCTACTCGTTCAAGAACACAGGCTCGTGCTCAAGAGAGAATTGTCCTTTCAAGCATGAGGCAGCAGCTACCCCAGCTCCGGAACCAAAGGCAAAGGCTAAAGCCAAATCCGAAGCGAAGGCAGCTCCAGCGAAGCCGAATGCCAAGGCCAAGGCGCTCCCTGCGGCACCCGCCATCAGATTGTGCCGAAGGTGGAATCCATCAGCCCCGGCGATATGGAAGCGATCTTCAAGACAAGATGAGGAGGAGTCAGATTGTCCATCCGTTGACAGCGACGCTGATTCGGATTGTTCAACAGACGACGAATCCTCGGGACCGACTACGTCGACCCGAAAAGAGATCAAGCGTAATGTGACATTCGCCGATGACGTGAAGTTCATTTCTTCGTGTCCTAGAAGATCGAAGAAGGACAAAGAGCGGAAGGTGAAGTACGTCGACATGGAAGCGCTTGTCAACGATGAGGATCGCGCCGTGAATTTGGAATTCGCCAAGCACAAAGCGAGATTGAGGGCACAGATCATGAGAGACATGGTTGACGACGATGATGATCAATGTGGAGATCGAGTTTCATTCGTGCGAATCCCAGGAACGTCTCGGGTGGAAGAAGTCTCCTTCTACGACGGTGAGGATTCCATCGTTGAGCGTGAACTCGATGCTGCACACAGCAAGCGGATCATCAATCAAGGTGTATGCAAATGCATGGTTCAACCAGTCATCCTCAAGAAGAAGATCAAGTTTCTCATGGACACTGGGTGTGGCCACGACCTCATATCTCAGAAGAAGATCGAGAAGCATAGTCTCGAGACACTCGTGACTCCAGAGCCCATATCATTTCAGACAGCAAATGGAATCACCGATACCGATCTCGTGTCGAACTTCCAGACTGAGTCGTTCGAGGAACCGATCAACGCTTACGTGTTGGACGACACACCATCGGTGCTTTCCATAGGCAAGAGATGCATGAACTTCAACTACGGGTTTGTGTGGCCACCCGGAAGGGAACCATTCATGATCAACCCGCAGGGCAAGAGGATATCTCTGTTCGTGAACGGTGACATCCCGTACATTCGCGCCGGGAGTTCCAAGTCACTTGTTCATGATGATCCGGAGGCCAAAGCGATCACCGAAATCTTCAAGAGTGTGCTAACCGCAGGTGACGTTGACGTCAGCGTCGCAGCTGCCGCCGAAGCTGCACCGAGCGAGGTTGAAGCAGAAGAAGAAGGTGACGATCATGAACGACCTCCTGATCCTGAACCCCAAGAACCTCCTATAGAAGAAGTGCCAGAGTCCGAGGCCGGACGACCTCCGGACGACGACGAAGGAAAAGGAGTGGGTGAAATTCCATTGGACGGTGACGATGAGGTGATCATTGATGTAGAAGGCGACGGTGCGCCGAGCCGCAAGGCCAGAGTCGGAACACTGAAAGCCGAAGCCAAGACGTTGGCACATCTGTGTACTCATCGCTACCGCAACCCATATTGCGAATCGTGCATACGCGCGAAGATGAAGCACTTGCGGACACAACGAGGTGCGTTTCAACGTGTGATCAAACACTGGGGAGATCTTGTGACGTTCGACTTCCTCGATATGCGCAAGGCCGCCGAAGCAGGTATCGGACTCGATGATGGAGCACGTGAAGTTCTAGTCATCAGAGACATCGCCACCAAAATGATCGCAGCGATTCCCACGGCTTCAAGGAGCACTGACGAGGTCGTCATGGCCATCAGACGCCTAATGGGAAGACGCAAGATTCATATGGCGTATAGTGATGAAGCACCAGAGTTCGATTCAGCTATGGCGCAGTTGAAGATCGTGATAGATCATTCCCTTCCAGGGAAACCCAGTAACAATTCACTCGCTGAACGATCAAATCAAGAAGTGATCAACACAGTCGCAGCATCCATGCTACACGCCGGATTACCCGCCCAATACTGGTCTTTTGCGCTGAATTGCGTGATGCAGAACCTCAACATCGAAGACGTGGAGGGCGATGGTGATTCAGCATGGAAACGTATGACTGGAAAGGACTTCGAGGGAAAAGCCATACCCTTTGGGGCCAAAGTCTTCTTCAAGCCTACGGATACAAGGCCGAAGACATATGGCAACAAGTTCGATCCAAAGGGGATCCCAGGCATTTTCGCCGGATACATCATCACTGCTGGTCAAGGATGGTCCAAGAAGTATCGCGTGTGGGACATGAAGGAATTTGCCAATGCGAACTTGTCAATGGACGCATCTGTTCCCAGGAAGTTGATGAGACCGTACGAGACAGAAGTTATCTACTTCCCAGAGGAGATAACGTTTCCCCTGAAAGCCGAGTACGAGAGGATGAACTCAACCATTGAGGGACTAAGGGACAACGTTGACCTCGCTGGCAAGGAGATAAAAGACGTCGATGACGGGGATGACGGTCCGCCTGGAGGAAATGGTGGCAACGGGGATGATGATGATCAAGATGGTCTTCTTCCTCCACCGGATCCCGGAGAAGATCCCGACTTACAGGACATAGATCCATCTGACATAGAGACGGAGCCGTCTGGCGAAGTCTTCAAGTCAGCAGAACATGAAGCTATTGATGCTATAGGAGACAAAAGACTCGAAGAACTAGACGAAGAGCTAGGTCTACGTGCAGCACCGCCTCCTTCTGAACCAAAGGTCACTGGAAAAGATCGACGATCGCCCCGCGAAGTCGGTCCAACCGGTAGACTCATCCCCGAAGGAGACATCGAAGAACCTGGAGAGATTATCAAGATCTTGAAAGAAAAGAAGTTGGCTCCCGAGGAGATTGAACATTGGAGTACGGGGAAGAAAGGGGACGGCATTGTATATCTCACCGATGATGATGGTGAAGCCTGCAAGATCGACAAAAGGGGAGTTCCGTACAAGATCCGAAGTGATGGTCGACGAACACTTCCTACACGGCGACCTATCCATTCCTATTCTCCGGAAGCATGGAAGAAAATGAGCGAAGCGGAGAAGAAGGCAGCGTACAAGAAAGAAAAGCGAGACAAAGCTCGAGTTGCCAAGAAAGACCGGAAGAAGGCTGTGATAGGGAAGAAGATAGTCACCAAGATTTTGGACAACATGATCTTTCCCAAGATTGTTCCATGTGAAGAAATCGATCTGCAACTCAACGTGCCCATTGATGACGACGATGGATGGTCCTGGGCACAATCCTATGTGGATCAATACACACAAGAACAATTCTTGGCGGACGTCGTGCCGGCTGTTCCGGCACACATGGTCATGGATGACAACTGGATTCCGTCTATGCCGTGTACGACTTCTCACAGAAACGTACATCGGGAAAAGAATCAGGCAGGAGGATCATGCTTCAATGCCATGGTCACTCGACCCGTCACACGCAAGGAGATGGTCAACAACCCCAAGGCCATGGAAGCTTTCATGAAAGAATGGAAGGGATTGTGGGACCAAGAGGTGTTTGATTTCTCAACTACGCGTGAATATGACGACGTCGTCGCTGAGGCAAAGAAGAAAGGTGAGAAAGTACATATGGCGCGAGTACATGGACTGATATACGAGAAGAACTATCAGCTCAAAGAGGACGATCCTGCCAGGAAGTTCAAAGGGCGAGGTGTACTACTCGGTGATCAGGTCAAAGACCAGAACATGGAAGCCGCATTGTTTCAGGATTTGGGGAATTCCCCGGCTACGTTTGACGCCTCACGGTGGGCAGATTATTACGGATGCCTTCCTGGCAACGATGTCCAGATGGCGGATGCTATCCAAGCATACATTCAGGCGAGACTATCGGGAACTCCATGTTGGGTTGAACTGCCTGATGAAGCCTGGCATCCATCTGCGAAACGGCATAAATTCCGTAGGCCTGTGTGCCGCCTGATCAAAGCTCTGTACGGACATCCTGACGCAGGAACCATGTGGGAACAACATTGCCACACCGCGGTACAGAAAGTAGGATTCAAGCCGATTGGCGACGAATGGCCATCATTGTATTTCCACCCGCAAATGAAGCTCTTACTTGTCATCTACGTGGATGATCTCAAGATGGCAGGACCCAAAGAGAATCTACCCAAGGGTTGGGACATGCTGCGCCAAGAACTCCGATTGGAAGAAGAAACGCCACTAGGTTTGTATCTGGGTTGTCGCATCTCCAAGGGCGAGGCAACGTTGCATGACAAAACGAAGGTGCAGACCGTTACCTACGACATGGAGACGTACCTGGACATGACAGTCAAGAAGTACTGCGACGTGACTGGGTTCGATCCGACAAAATTCAAGACGGTACCATCGCCGAGTCCGGCTGAGGAGACTAAGAATCACCCAGCTCGCGCTCCGGCACAGTCAGGTAAAAGCCATCGATGCACGTGGTGTGGACACACCATGCCTGTTGATAAGGATGGTCGGCTTGTTCCGCCTCCACCTATTCCCAAGGCGCCAGAGGAAGAGGAGATCAACGAGGCTAATCGCGGCGCACTTGCTCCGCAGGCAGCAAGCATTCTCATGAAATTGCTTTATGCCGCGCGCATTTGCCGCTTTGATCTTCTGCGCAGTATCAACAATCTCGCACGCAAGATCACGAAATGGACCAAGAAGGAGGATGCTCTTCTTCATCATCTCATGGCCTATGTGCACCAGTCCAAACATCACATGATGATTGGATGGGTCGGGAACTCCTTGGAGGACTCGTCCATCGGGCTGTTTGCAGATGCGGACTATGCAGGTTGTGGAGAAAGTTTGAAATCTACCTCCGGTGCTCATTTGCACATTCAAGGTTCTCACACAAGATTTCCCTTGGCGGGACTTAGCAAAAGGCAGGGGTGCTTGAGTCATTCCACACCTGAGGCCGAGATTGTCGCGGCCGACTTTGCCATGTCACGTCTTGGATTGCCTGCTATCACGTTGTGGCAGCAGCTTGGGGGGCAAGACCCCAACTTCGTCTTCTACGACGACAACCAGACCATGATCGGGGTGATTCGCACGGGCAAGAATCCGACTATGCGTCACTTGGAACGTACCCACGGCATCTGCATTGGCTGGATGCATTCTATCTTTCAGGAAGGTTACGTTTCTCTTGCCTATGAGGTCACTGCCAAGATGTCCGCGGACATACACACCAAGTCGTTCAAGGATTCTGTGTCCTGGACACATGCGTGTCAGCTCATCAACATTTTTCCGCCGGCTCTCATTGGTTCCCAAGAGATTATGGATCTGATGCGCCCTACTCATACCCAAAGCACGGATGAGAAGGGGCAACAGCATTACTCGTTCAAGAGCGAGGTGCCTTGTTTTCCTTACACGCAGACGCCGATCCTCCCTCAGGTGTTGTATCGCGCTGGATTGTCGAGTAAGGAAGGCTTGCAAGAACATGACAGTGTGGACCCCATCCTGGTTGTCAAGTTCCCGCGCATGTTGCGGGGGCCGCCTTCCGCGTTGCCGCCTGGTCGTTACCTTCGGTCGACTTGGATTCTTCGTGAAGGGCAGTGGCACCAGATGGAGGACCGTGCTGCTATCCTTGATCAACCGGGCAAGTTCGACCGCTATGTGGAGCGTGCTGTGTTTCAGTACCATCCGGTACGGGGGCATTTGCGCCCCGCAGCTATTGCGGACGTCCTTGCGCCGCCGTTTTTGCCTCCTCCTGAACCGCCTTTGGGCCAGTCTTATGTGCGCGCCCTGCCCGCCAAATGGCGAGCGGTGGTTGTCACACTGGCGCGTGCCATCCATGGGGGGTACCAGGGCTTTACATTGCCTCCAATTACATTGCCTCTTTGTTTCAACGGCCAGTCCAAAAGTCAAGCCTCTCAATTCGGTTATGACCAATGGTCGTCAGTGTATGAGGATGTATGGCATGATGCGGCTGAACAGAAAAGGGAATATCAAGGATATGATGGAGCAATTGTGCCTCACGTGGTCAATTTCGCCGAAAACAAACCCAAGGAGGGCCTGGTGATCCAATTCCTCGACCACGATGGAAGGTTGGTCCATACTTACAAGAATCCTTACAGCCGGTGGAAATACCGTATCACTATCAAAGATGCTCCAAAGGCAGTGACGGTGTGGACATTGGTAGGGGTCGATGAGGAGAACTGGTGGAATGAGTATGCTCCAGGCAAGGATTGCATTGCACAGCATGCTCCCGATTCTCACTATGACCCTGGGCTGCAAGTAAATGTTCTGAGTATGGGGCGAGAAGTTGACGACGCCATGTGCGCCTACCTCTTCGATGTGGTGGAAGCAAGGAAAACAACCCTAACTCCGTGATCTTCATTGGTGCAGGGGTGTTAGGCAAGAATTCGTGGCTGAGTCGGAAAATCGCTGACAACCCTGAAAGGGCCAAATTGCGGACAGACTACCCATGGGGGGAGGTCGTCCAAAGAATTGCGCGCAGAGCGGCATCATGGGGGTTCCAAATCATCATCGAAGTACCTCCTCGAGTACCAGTCCAGGAAACCAAGCAGTACAAGGGACTTCAGGAAGATGCCATGTGGAAGAGCATCAAGATCCAAGGATGCACTCACGGGCAACGTTATACCTTTCGGGATCCTGTATCTCCCGGAACCGCCGTCGAGCTCGGCTACTGCAAGGATGAATGGGAGTACATTGCCGCAAACGTCGCGTTGCATCCTAAGTCGTCTGACGTGTGCTCGTCCAAACATTTGCACATGACCGATTCGGACGCTAAGGATCGATCTGATAAATGCGAGTTGACTAGCCAAATCTCCAGGAGATTGCTTAAAGCCTTGAAATTTCAGGCAACGGGCGATGGGAGATTGGTAGCCATGCCGTCGAAGGCTGGTGGACGAAAGCCTGACCGCATGATCGTTGACCTATGTGGCTTGGGCAATGGCTCCGCCGTGCCTAAGTCCACTAAGGGATGCGCTCGCATAACTTGCAAGGAGCTGATTGGCTCTAAGGCCGATGAGGACAGCCTTATCGGTGCGATGAAGGATGCGTGCCGGAATGACCTGCGCACACCTGTGCTATTCGTGGCATCGCTTTTGCGATCAGGTGCTGGTCCTGGAAGTAGTGAAGGGGCTTGCGTGGGGGGTGAGAAACGTTCCGGTGGGAAGTACAAGGTTTTCAGAAGTGTCTTGAAATCTCTCAAACGCCTGCTGAAGAAGTGTGCGGAATTTTCCGACGTCTATTTTTCGCTTGACATGCCTTCTTCATGTTCATGTTGGTCTTGGCCAGAGTTGCATGCTCTTGTTTCAAGTGGCAAGGTGACGAAGGTTAAGATTGATGACCATGTTGGTGCTGGTGGCGATGGTGGTGGACGCAGGATCATGTTCTCTAACATGCCTGAAGCGGAACGTTTGATGGTGAGACTGGATGATTGCTTGGACCATGAATCGAAGAGCAGTTTGTTGCAGCGCATTGATGTTTCATGGCGGTCGATTGCGAGGAATGTTCGCAGCCTTGTTCGAGCTCATGTCAGTGTCAGTCACGATGCACATGAATCTGAGGACATTGCATGGCAGCAACATCAGTGTGTAGACGCTGATGAAGGGGCTATTAGACAGCCCCAACTAAGGAACAACTAAGGTCTGACCGGACGGATCGGGGAAGGGTGCCTCTTACGGAGAACCCGGAACCGTGAAGTCGAGTAGGGTGTAGGGACTTCTCTCCTACGGAGGAAGGACCGAACCCCGAGCCATGGCTGAAAGCTACAATGCCTACGAGCTGGCCTTCGAAGGAGTGGACCACGAAGAAGTTTTCCCATCTGGTGGGATGCTGCGGACGTTTCTGAAGTTCCACAAGTTCCTGGAGATGTATTCTGGGGACTCGTCGCAGAGCGTTTCGCTCCCACCAAAGATTACGAAAGACAAAGTGGTCGACAACGATCTCATTCGCACATGGGCAGCTTTCAAAGCACCTCCGTTGGTCTTGCTGTTCACGTGTGCAAATCTGTCGCCAGGAGGGGATCTTTCCATTCGAGTCCGAGAAATCCTCAAGGCTTGCATATTTGCTGCCCCGGAGGAGTACATGGACAAGCCCTATGGGGAGATACTCGCCATGGTCATCAAGTTTGGTGGAGGTCTCAAACACATTGTTGCTGACTACGAAGGGAAGTTCAGTGCCATCACAAGATTCATGGTGGATGAGGAAGTGATCCGCGATGATGCAAAGTTGGCTGTGGTTGAACTGGAACAAGAAAGGAAGCAAGTTCGGTTCGACTTGAACACTGCAACCAGGAACATCGTCAGCGCGGACGTGTACTACAATCTCGCCGTTCTCATCAACTCCGTGGAGACGCCCTACCAGACCGTGACAGACACGAGAATTCAACAATGGTATACGGTGAATCAGAACTACTACCACAAGTTGCCTATGTCAGGCAGAGCACCTGACCAATCAGACCTGTTGGGAGAGCCTACGTTATGTAGGGTGTGCAAGCTGATGTACATGTTCGCAAAGCACACTGGGTATGGACTTCGGACCTACAACCAGGAATGCGCAGCGAGCAACGATGGCGCTACGCCAATCAACGTTCACCAGCTGGCTTTGATGATGCGCACACTGCCTCAAGGCATGGGACATCCACTCGCCTTTGCGATGAACTCACTCCAGGCGTTCAGTGTCTGTCTCCACGTGCTTCATTCCTACGTATCATGGGTCGATCCGCAAACTGGACTCCCGCATTACAGATGGTCTAATGACGTGCTCCCTGATTCCGACTACACCACGTATGCTTTCCTCAAGCACCATGTGGATGCAGTATGTGCAGCTCAGGACAAGAACGGTTTCCAATTGCCGGACGCGTTCCGTGGCTACACCTGGAATCAATGCGGAGTTGAATCTGGGTACGTGGTCGACTGCTCTACCAAACGCGCCACATTGGGCATATGGGAAGCGGAATTCCAACAGATGAGGGCACCAAATCCGCTTATGCAAGATGATGGCCTATTTCCGCCCAACCTTCAACGGCATCCTAGCTGGGTATACTCAACGGGGAGAGTTGCGATGCCTACGGCAAGCAACCTCGAACCGGAAGGAATCGTGCACCCTGAGCATGGAAGAACGCCGGAACAATCGCAAGGATCCGCTGCCGGACCTCGAGCCACCCCTAGCCACGGACCAAAGAGGGCAAGGACGGACGAGGCAACGGCATCGGCGTCGTCATCTTCTGCGGCACCTCCTCCACAACAACCGACTTCGCAACCGGAAGAGGAACCATCGCAACCGACATGGGAGGAAGCTCCAATCCCCGCTGGCGCTCAGGAAAGTTGGTACCATTATGTCAACATCGATGAGAAGGGCTGTCGCTCGATCTTGCTGACGACGACCCGTGATCAAGACGAGTACCCACCTACCATTGATGAGACGCCAAAGTTTGTGGCCAACCACGACGTGGGGACCACACCGATTCAGCATTACGTCAGAAGACTGGTGACCTATTTGGCAAGGATCCGTTCCGTCTCTCAAAATGATGACAAGGGTCTCAACCTGAAGGTCTACGTGAAGCTGAGTACAAAGGTGTGGTTACGAATGTATTCACGGCTGTACCATGCATTGGCATTGGTATCATGCGTGCATCTTCCTTCTCCTCCAATGCTTACCTCGGCAGTGATGATCGAGGCAGACAGCGATCTTGTCGACAACGATGAAATTCCGGAAGAAGCAAGGATCAACACCATGAACACGCTGAACGGATTTCGCAATAGTTTGGGTATGGGTGGCAAACCTGATGCCGCGACTATGCGCTCTCAGTGCACAATCCTCGTTCAGGACTTTGACATGGTTGCAAGGACCAGGGGATCAACGCACACGGTGAGAGAGAACCTCGGCATGCATGGATGGAGCGAGGTTTACATTGTAAGCCCGTCGATCACCGCAGGTGCCAACTACAACTTCCAAGTCACAAAAGGATCGTTGGAATCTGTGAATGCGACATTGGATGGCTTGACTGAAGAGCAGCTTGCAACCGTCACATTGCATTACCATCTGTCTCTCCAGGCAATCCTCATCGAGAACATGTCCTTTCCGATGAGTGAGGTCGGAGACGGAGCAGCAATTCGCACTGACTTGCAGCGACAGCTCAAGATCACGTACGTTGACCCTATCATTGCGGCAGGGAAGCGTACCACGCGCCCTCCAATTGTCAACATCAACCACGACTTACGGTTCGTTGGAGCAGCTAGCAATTACCTTCAGCACAAAGCTTCTCTGTTCAACGGTTTCCACGCGCTGGGAATGTATATTGAACTGGAGTTGCGGGCCCGAGCATGCGTGGTGATTCATGGATCTTCGTTTTGGTCAAGAATGTACAGCCAGATGAAACATGCGTCGTCAGGCGTGCATACACTGTCAGCCGAAAAGGTGCCAGCACCGGACAATCGGGTCAGGTTCAAATTGGGCTTCGCTATCTACGAGAAGCAGCTGTTCTGCGAGAAGATGGTATCCACGTGCTTTGTTGAGGCATCGAAAGTTCGCTCATGGGACGAAACTGTCCGCGCCGACTCAGTCGCTCACCCGTCGCTTGTCGAGATTTGGGAGGACAAGAGTGAAGTCAAGACGTCCACCAGGATTTCGCAGACATGGTTTACGGGAGAACAGCAGCAACAGATCAGGTCGGGTGCCCAGGGTGACACGGTCGCTGAATCGTCCACAGTCACCTGGCAGGATTTTGACATCGCCATGACCGTTCCCGAAGCCTACTACGACAACAGGCACTACTGGTTCCGGATCGACACCTATGCGACCCCGAACACCGGTTATGTCAAAGGGAGAACGTTCTATTGCTCTGGATGTGACGCAATGAAGTTGGCTGAGTGCTACGCACAGGCCTTCTTCAAGCCGACCGGAAACGGGTATCCTGGACACTGCATTGGGTGCGCGCATACTTCAGCCTTGAAGATGCAGCATCAAATCGGCTCCTTCAATGACTTGGTCGCGTCCCAGAAGTACACCTTGGCTTGCGCAAAGCACCTTTATGACCTGAGGCTTCAATTTGTGGACCCTCGCATGGACATCAAGGAGTTCCTCAAAGCTTGTGCGGAAGTGGTCTACGAAGACATTGGCAAGACGGTTTCTCACTACGGTGGTCTCCGAATCACAGCCAGTCAGGCCATCGAGTACGCGGCATGGGGAAAGGCCAAACAGTTGGCATGGGACAGGGGATACGATTCCGAAGGCAAGACATGCTACATCTGCTACTACGATGCCGGGAACTGCGCTTATGCTGGTTTCATGAGAATGCTTTTGACTCCGGAAGAGCGCCAAGAATGCTACAGAGGGTCAGCCTTGCCCAAGGAGGAACTCCTGGGTGACACGGTGGAGCTGGCGCTCGGGCTTCTTACAATTGCAATGAGACACCCAAGTCATTTTCCGAATTGGGGTGGCCTTGAGGGAGCAAATGCGTGCGTGAGGGGAATCGAAAGATCATTCTTCCGCTACGCGTCGGCCGAAGCTATCGAGCTGATCACGGTTGACTCCCCACGCAAAAGGACACCGCCCAAGAAGAATGAAGCAGTCGCTGAGATCGTCAACAACATGTCCGCTGACCTCGTGATTGATTTCACAGTGATCGTCGATGGTGATATCTACCCCGTAGAGATTGCGAGAACCGACGAGACACAGGCCGCTGACAACGTCACGGACGATCCAGGGTTCTCCGTTGCTCCACCAATACCTGCACAGGATGTAGATGTGGATGCGCAACCCGAAGAAGAACAAGGTGCAGAAGGCCCTGATCCCAGGCAGGCGATTCGTGAAGGATTTGTCGCACAGCTTCAGGACTATGTGGGAGTGCTCGCTCAGGGCGAAATGTCGGTCGGAAGTGACCGCCTCACGTTCTGTATCGCTTGTGGCAGTGATCTATACACTCTGTCCAATTGCACGGAAAATTCTGCAACCCGGGATCTGGTACTTCGAGGCATCCAGATCATCAAGGAAAGCCTTCTTCGATATCCACGTCGAGTACCTCCACAAGAGGCTGAGCCAATGGACGTTGACACCACAGACCATGTGAGTGTTGCATCCTCGGACCGACGACCCAAGGCCAAAGCCCGACCGCGACGCGGAGGCGAAGCCGTACGGGGTGATGTGGTCTTGATCCGTTATGAGAACAAACACAATCTCTGCACGGATGTGGAGAACCGTCGGGGCCTACATGATGCTTGTGGCGTACCACTGCAGGAATCAGGACCAGAGAATAGCCAGCGGGTGGTGGACCTCATTGAGCAGCTTTCGGACCATCGCGACCGACGCCTACCTCAACGAGGAGACCGTCCTAGCTTTGCTTATGATGATACCATTCAGGGCTACACCAATGCAGGCTATGAATGCATCGGCGGCGGAAGGCCAATCCGGTGCGGGATTCTCGACCTGATCCCAACCAAGGGTGCAAGCTTCATCAACAATCGATGGGACATCGTGAACGAAGTTGTCCTTCGCAACATCACCCGTCAGCGCAGAATAAACGCGGATTGGGCGCTATCATGCATCCAATCTGACCTGCGTCACAGAATCGCCAGGCGCCCAGGCTCGGAATGGCTTGACAACAGGTGCCAGGTAGCATTCAGCAGCGTCATTCGATGTGATGAAGGAGGGTGGGTGCTGATCGAAGACTTGGTGAGGCATGAGCAACTATGGACCCATGAAAGCAGACGCATCACCGAAGCGGTCTCATGGACCGATGAGCAACAGAGGAAGAGAGTGTACAATGAAAGACTTCAGCTATTGTTCCAAGGGAACATGCTCGCAGCCACGAAACGCCACAAGGCCAAGATTCGGTTGCAGTTCCTGGGAGTGAGAGTGAAGGACCCCGGCGTGGAAACTCTTGGATCCGCAGGTTCGAACATGTTGGTATCGGTTCCTGACCAGATCACGGAGATCCAGAACAATGATCGTTGCCGGCACAACCAGAGGTACCTGAACGTTTGCAACGGCTGGGTGAAGCCATGGGCAGTTCGGGCTACAAGTGGTCACTCTGCGCACTCAGATCCCCAGAACAATTTGCTTCAGTTGGACAAGAACAGGTTCGCAATATCTCCATCTATGACCCTCTTGCAACGTCTTGGAGGAGCGTTCCACGCTACGGCATGCCGCAACTTGGATTCCATTGTCACGCAAGGCATCATGCCTGGTTCGGAGGACCCCGACGGGGACTTCGACCATAGGCGCCAATTTCGAGGCAACCAAGGCGGCAGACTCCACAGCTATTGGGGGGTGTTTGCACCGTTCGATCACCGGAATGCGACGACCAAGATGCGGGTACATGGACGAGATGCCAAGCACATGCCACTGGCGGTCCTTCATGTCCCATCGCAGGACCTTGCACGAGAAGATGGACGTATCACAGACAGCGGCATCATGATCGTTGGCCGAACGATACCGTTCCAGTTCGTCAAGGAGGTATGGTTTTGCGTCCCGGATCCTCAAGATACACACTCTTTCGCTCTGGTGGAAAAGATCTACGATGAACGGTTGGAGAAAGAGCTGGTGTTGGACTACAATGCATCACCATTGCTCCCTGAGTTCGAGAGATACCGAACGCCAAGCAAGATCATGGAATTGCTTTGCGAAATGCCTCCTGGACCCCACGACACCAGCAAGGAGCAGATCATTCGAGACCTTACGACTGTCCTGGAGTCCCACAGGGAGAACACGGTTCGGCATCACTACATGGACAAAGGGATCAAGTTTGTCATCAAGAATTGGCGACCCGAAGACCTACGCAGAGACGAGGATGGAAGGAGAATGAGGGTGTGCCCGGCATGCTACAACATCGTTCCAGCATGCTTCTCCCGATGCACGTCTTGCTGGTCACAGTTCGTTTCTAGCGGATATTACCAAGGTTCTCCACAACGGGAGACTCCTACGGAGATCCCCAGTGACTTCATTGCTCAGACAATGGAAGCCGCGGCAGCAGCAGTGCCTGAGGCGCCCGAAGAGGAGCAGGAAGCCATGGAGGTAGAGACCGTTGCGGAACCTGAGGAAATCCCAGAACCATCTGTCATCGCGGAGGACGATCCAGAACAGGAACCTGATGAAGAAATGGACATAGAGCCAGGAGAGGACTTTGATGACGCAGTACCAGATGCAGTTGCACAGGAACGCCGTCCCGTCTTCATTACCGGCCAGTCTTTGAACATCGATCCTGAGCTACAACTCGCACGTACCGCCATGCAGCCATCCTACTACTCAGGGAAGCGAAATGCCCATTGCATCGACGCCAACATGGTCGCTCTTTCGTATATGGCTTTCGTGGTGTGCAGGACCATCTACAAGGCTTGGTCAGGCTTCGCGAAGTGGGCTACTATGCCGTTGTTTCAGATGAAGGAGAATTTCGCGCTTGGCCAACGTTATGATGTGCTTGGAAAGTGGGGGTCATTGGCTGTAGTGGACAGAGAGACTGGTGTAAGCAGGGATGTGACTGATGAGGAAATCATTCGCTTTGCCAAGGAACCAGAGAACCTCAAGCAGTACGATCCCAACGGGACTTACACTTTGAAGCGCTTCCGGACGAATCAGATGCTTTCGTTGCTTACACGGGGAGCCAACATGATGGGAATTGGCAGGGACAACTTCAACCCTACTACGTACTTGAAGAGCCAAAGGGATGAAGATGTGAAGGCTATGCACTTTTGTTGCCTGAACGTCCTGTGCGAGGTGATTCCGATGGTGACAGGACACCAACAATTCTCAGTGCTACGACCAACGCCAACTGGACCGGTGGACTTCTTGTACATCGACCCCGTCGGTATCCTGCTGACTCATTCCGATCATTCAGTCCAGACCATCGGATTGCTGGTGGACCACAATGTGCAAATGCCTGCGCATTTCATGGACAGATTGAACAGATCCAAGGCTGAGAGACAGCAAAACCCGACGACCAAGCGTACTGAAGCCCTACACCACATTTCGGCCGCTGACTATCTCCCTCCAGGTGGTACTTCCATCCTGGACACGCCTGTCACTACGGAGGAACGTGCAAGCGCTTCTTCGGCCAAGGGACCTTCAAAAGGGCGTGAGAGAACCGGAGGTGAACAGCATGGAGGCTGGAACGCCAACACCTACTATGACTACACCGCCGGCAAAGGCCGAAACAAAGGCAAGGACAAAGGAAAGCAAAGGGAACAGTATCCAGAGGAAAACCTCCGGCCCTGGGACCGCGATCCTGCGACCACGCGAAGATGGAGATGAATCAACGCTTGGTCTTCCTCGCCTATCAGTTCGTGACCTCTGAGCTTCGCCCATGGAATGCCATCGCGAATGCTTCTTTCTTCGGTGACGCCTGATTCGTTTGCCATTTCAGGGGATCGTTACTGACGTAGATGAGTGTCACAACGTTTCTAATTGGGATGCAAAGCTCTGATTTTCAATGTCAACGTTGCGGCGGAACATTTTCTGTTGTCCTATCGTGCCATCTTCCGGGTGAGCAGCGTCGGAGACGCAACTCATGGGGGGTGCGAACGGACTGCGATGCCTTGTCAAGTTCTAAGGTGTCACTATAAGAGCTGTGAGCAAGACCGTGTAAAGTGCAAGAGAAGGGGGCACGCTACGCGTCCCTCGACTCTAAGGGGGCACGCTACGCGTCCCTCATCTTTACCTTTCTATGTGACCGCCCACGCAACGTTTGGCTCAAGTCAATGCCCATAGCTAAGTGCTATAAGTGTCTTCTATCCTGAGCAATCAGAGCTATCCCGTTGCACAGACGAACCGCCGCCGGCAGTGAGTGCAAAAGGAACGGCCGCCGGTTCTGCCTGCATAGGATTGCACGTGTGGAAGTGTAAGAGAGACAGGGTCCAGTCTGTGGAGAGTGCAAGCCAGCCACACCTACATTCATTACAGCTCTGGTGGGGAGAGCAGCAACCTAGTCGAGATCAATCCCCCACGCACCAAGAGTCAGTAACCGTATACTTCGAATGCAGGAGCCGCCTGATACTGTGCAGGAAGAGGCTGGCAGGCTGCAACATGTATGCAATTTGTGTTCTTACTGTACAGAGCATGAACAGCATCGGAGACTACATAAGGGAGACTGTTTAGTGATTCGATCACTCACCAATCAGTCAATCACTCCGCAGCTCACTGAAAGACTCATCTCAAAGAAGTGCCCTCGACGCCGCATAAGAGCAGCTGGAGACCATGACACGGACATTAGCCCTGCCATCGGACCGATACGATGACCTCAGCACTCACACGAAACCGCCGAATGCCATCCACTGGTGCTCACATCGCGCCGCAAAGGTGGCAGGGCCAGGTTTTGCCGCGAGCACCTGAGAAGTGGCCTATGTACAATCCTAGTCCGGAGTGTTGTCCGCAGCAAATCCTGAGTCACGAAGATGGGCCAAGTCCTCCACGCACATCTTGTGCACATTCCTGACGTGGAAGGCTATCAGGACTAAGCGACAACCAGCCCAGGGATATGTAGCATGTCTGTCCATCGGGTTGAATAGAGTCGGCGTGCTTGTATCCCAAACATGACCAGCCTCGCCCTCAGCTTCTAAGTGCGTACCGCCCTCGGGGTGCTGAAGCCACAATCCTCCTCCCTCATACCGCGAGCAGGGAATTACCATGTTCATAGAATGTCTGGCGTTGAACGAATCACGGTGCGGCGGAGAGGCTATGTCCTGGCCAGAGTGCAAGCTGAACTTGAAGTCCGGTGCCACCGCTGCCACGATGTGTGCCAGAAGCCTACTGGTAACTGGCGCAGATTGCGCATGACCTGTGGACCCCTTACTCTCTTAAGACTGTTCGCTCACTTCCCCCAGTAGCGCACAGAAGTGTTTACGCAGGGGATGATGAGATCCTCCGGCGATGCATAGCAGACCAGCGCTACTTTTGTTGCCGTGCAGAGAGTGCACATGTCTCTTCAGGAGTCCAGGGTGGAGGCGATGGCAGGGATTTGCCTTAAGACGGGAGCTGTCACGTGGAGGCAGCTTGGAGTCATGATGCAGCTCTTGCTTGAGGAGTCTAAGCGTCGGTGGCCGCAGGCTTCACTTTCCTCTGACGCAGAGACGAGTCCCAAGTCTTTTATCACCGGACGTGGGTCCATTCCCAGGCCTCCGCGCTCCTCAGCACGCCTTGAAAGTAAAGGCCAGCCGTAGGGCCAGCCCTGCGCGATGGAACAACTAAGGCCCTCGATCTTTCCTCCAGAGCAAAACTCAATCAACATCACAACGGATCGAAGAGTCCAGCTTAACCCTGTTGAGCGTCACATGAACCACTGCACATGCACAGACTCTCCATTTCCACCGCCACTGCCGTCTCCCGATGATCGTGAATGCTGGCCTTTGCCCTCAGGTCGGTGGTGCTTCGATGGGCGATCCTTATCCAGGGCATCAGTCTCAGCTCCCGTAGTCTCCGTTGGATTCGAAGGTTCGTGAATTTCGGGATGTGTCTGCTGAGGCCATTAGGAAGGGTATCAAGGCTCATTTCGGAAGGATCTTCGAAATATGCAGCATCAAGGGCGACGAGCTCCCGGAGGGACACCCTGACAGAAAGTGGAAGGGACGTAGCGTCTTTCAGGGCAACAGAGTTTCAGATGAACACAATGATCATGCGATCTTTTCTGATCTCGATTCCGGAGGAGTCTAGAGAGGAAACGGAACAGATCGAGTATCAAGGAAGAATGATGAGCCTTGAAGAGATGGGCCGTCAGGTAATGCCCGAAGTTTGCCAGCAGAGCTACGAGCGTTCTGTGAGGAAGCAGTCAGAGAGGCTGGAGCGGAACGCCAGACAGCACCGAGCTCAGGACAGAAGGACCATTAAGCTCAGGAGTGTGAGAATGGTCAAAAGGAAATCCGTAAGCCCTACTATGACGAAAGCGTCAATGGCAACAAGCAGTGAGTGTAGGCCGGAAAAGTTTCACCAAGAACGAACCAACAACAGCTCGTGAAGAAAAGAGCGCAAAGTGTTTCACTAAATGGCGAAGGACTTGTTACCGTACGCGCAATGTCTGATCAAGTGCAGTCCGACAAACCCCGGAATTGGGGGAGGTAAAGGGAGGGTTGCACGGAATGTTTCAACCCATGGAGCTGGAAAGGCGAAGCCTTGGAAGCTCACGATTGGGCAGGTGGTTTGCCCGACCGTTGGTGGACAATGTTTGTTCGAAAGTACAGCACAAGAACTTCGAGGCAGGGTGTTAAGTTTTCTGTATAGGACGCCCACACCTTTGGAGTGCCCAGGCTACGGTATATAGTTTGTTGTATACTTTGACCGTCAAGCACCTTTGGCTTAAGCAGAGAAAAGCGTGTCCGCTTGGGGTCGTACAGTTTAACTACAAGCACGTCCTGTATTACAGCATATTTCGGCAGCTGAGTATTTACCTGGTGGACAGACGTCTATCATGGGTGCCAACCTCACGCCTGAACAGCGCGAACGGGTTGCAGCTCCAAAGGCAGCTCCCCAACCCCAGCGAACGACCGAGATTACCGTGGGGATGGAATGCCAATACCAAGGGAAGGGTAAAGGTAAGTCCAAGAATCCAGAGGACAACCTTCGACCGTGGGAACGTGATGATCCTGCACTCACTCGGCGCTGGTACAGGGACAACGCATGACCTTTGATGGAGCTTTACTTTGTGGCACCGGCTATATGAGAGTGATCTTCGCTCACGGCCAACTTGTCTTTGGTGACGCCTGATTCTGTCATGTCATTTCGGGGGATCGTCACTGACGTAGATGAGTGTCACATCGTTACTAAATTACTAATTGGGATGACCGGCTCATATCCAAACGTCTCAAAGTTGCGGCGGATAATTTTCTATTCCTTTCCAATCGCGCCATCTTCCGGGTGAGCAGTGCCGGAGGCACAACTCATGGGGGGTGCGAACGGACCTCGATGCCTAGTCCAATTCTATGGTGTCGCTATCAGAGCTGTGAGCAGTAGCATGATTCGTCATGTACAGAGGGCAAGGTATCGTCTTACGAACCCTGACCCGACACATTCGTCCATGGACCCGCTTGTCGGACCATGGCACAGTGTAAGTATTTTACTTTCTGCTCAATGCAAGTTGGCTCAAGAAACTAGTGCCACAAGCTAACCAAAGCTCGTAGCCTTTCGTGTGTATCCAAGACGATCAGAGCCACCCAGTGCATAGACAACTCGTCGCGCCTCTCGAACGAGAAAACAAGCGAGCACCGAGTCTGCCTGCTAGGGATTCCTATCTGAAGTGTGGAGAGCGTGGAGTTTACCCAAGAGTCTGTTGAGGGAAACCAACTATTCACTAGTTCGGTGGGGTGAGCGAACAAGGACATTATCACCAACAAATCCCCACGCAAGTACTACTACTACTACTACTACTACTACTACTACTACTACTGCTACTGCTACTGCTACTGCTACCGCTACCGCTACCGCTACTGCTACCGCTACTGCTACTACTAGAATCACTACTACTAGAGCCACTATTACGACAAGGATTACTACCACTGCTACGATCGCTACCATCGCTATCGCTACTACTTTTACACCGGCTGTGGCAGCGACACTACGACAACGACCATGATGACGGCGATTATTTCGACTACGAGAACGGCCCCAAACACAAAATCCCAAGATATCATTTTTCTCTACCTTGAGTGGTTGATCTGAGGACATATATCGGCCACCGTCTACTGCTCGATGGTTGGGATGTGCGCTCGGCCAAGCATCGGGTTTTTGCTGTTGCACTCCGCGGTGCTGCGCTGTGAAAATTTGCCATCGGGTAGTGCACAGGTTTTGAATAGCTGAAAAAAGATAATAAGCGCTTCACGGAAATGATAGCAGTGAGAGCCCCAGGCCATAGACGAATGCAACGCCCAAGGCGAGAAATGCCGCCTCATGACATAGCTCAGTACAACCTGTCAAGGAACGCGCGCCACTTCTGGATGAGGCACGTGAGAACAACAAATGGACGAACTCAATAACACTACGGTTTAGTATATCAAGCAAGTTCAAGAGTTGGCTGATAACACTGATGTGTTCAATTTAAAATACATGATGAGAACACACATGCCACTATTTTCACATACTTTGCACCTACCTGCTGCTGCTTTCCCTTACTCTCATATGCCTCATGCCTTAAAAAACGTTAAAAATAGGAATTCCTAGTTGTGCTTCAACATTGTCGCCGACCCTGCTCGTCAATACTTCAAACCTGACGTAAGAGATATCATTGCATCCTTGGGGGTGTGTGTGTGTGTGATTATGTATACGAAGCCGCATGCAATGCGTTGAATTGTTGGGCCGTACACCTCGTAAAAACTGTTGTTCGTTTAATGGGCCACTGTTCTCCTGAAGCAAATGCTAACCTTGTTCATATTCCTTGCACTGAGTGGTACGAGGAAACTGTCGACGTTTGCAACATCATCAATGGTTATCAAGTTCTTCTGGCGCTCCATGACCTTGTGTCATGCAAGGCTCTTACATCGTAGTGGCTGTATGTGGTCGACACAGGTTTGCTTTGATTCAAAGTCCACCTTCATGAGATCTTGTGCCTGTAATCTTTGTCAGCGCTGCAAGTGTCATCTGCATCCGCCAAATGTGAACAAATATGACAAGCTATGAATCAATTCAAAAGCATGACCATTTTGCGGTCTTACTTTCATTGTTAGAAATACTATGAACTTATTGTTTCCTTGATTAATTACTATATACAGAGTAACTCACAAAGTAGCAAACAACTAGATGATAAAAGTCACATATTCATAAAGCTCGCCATATGTTCCATATGGTTTTCATAATTTATTCATACATGTGTAATAAGTACACACAAGAATGCTTGCAAACACTGGCCCAGACCCCAGAATTTGGTTGAAGTCATATCCTTTTATTCAAGTTAGACCGAAACCATGAGAAAGCATCACCGCCAGCCATAAAAAGTCATAAACAAGTCGCAAAAAATGCTGTTCAATTTTGAAGGACTTCTCAAGTCCCAACACTAAAGATGGCTTTTGGTACTAACAACAGGTTTCGCCGTTCCAGACGGCCAGGCGATCGGTACAGAATGTACGATGGCAATTCTCTCGGCAGGACACAGTTTCGAGAACACGTGGTCCTATCTAAACTGGCCAAACTTTCGAGGTTTTGCTGAAGGCAGCTACTGGCAAGAATCGGACCCTAGGCGAGTAGTTCTAAGGTGTCGCACCCCGGGCGGGTATTCCTGAATTTTGCCAAATCACACACAACAAAGAGACTGAAGCCGTTTCAATTCACGGCGATCCATGATAATGCTGCCATTCGTAGATGATAATGCTACAATATAGGTGTTTTTTTCGCAAAACGCAGTTTTTTAAAGGCTTCCCATCCAACATGCAATTGTTTTGAAGGCTATGGAGCACATAGGCGAGCTAACATGCACGCTGAGAAGAGCCGGGGTAAACGAAAGTTGCAGGGAATGCTTTAAACATGTTGATAAAGCGAGGAACAAAGCCATCCGACTTTCGTATGAGGGCGTTCGAAGGAAAACACTGAAACGAGATTGTGTTGCTCATTCAGTAGAATGCAATGAGTGGCTACAGAGTGAGCAATGGTTTTCAATTCATGTAAGCGGAGGACCGACCGAAGATGTCGTAATCTAGAGAGAGCGGGAGAACTGCGAAGAATCCAACCAGCAACATACAGCGTCGAATGTCTCACTTCAAGTATGTAGATACAACTGAGGGACAAGTCACAACATGAGCGATCACCAACCCACGAGAACAAGCAGACCCACATTACCAAAATGCACTCCTCAACAGATGTTTCCTATGTGCTGTACTGCACCAACGTTAGAAGTTGTATTTCGTGTGCGGATAAACTTTTCGTTGAACTCGTAAGCCGTCACTTGAAGAAGCCTGGCCTAGCGGCCTAGCTTTGTCCGACTTGGGAGTTACGCCACATGGAGACAGGCTGGTTTTCTATACGGCAACGAGATTGGTGGTGGGCTTTGGGTCTGGAGCTGGCACGCTGTGATGCAACACTGGGCAAAGCTATCTTAACTTCGGAAACAATTTTTTTTATGCGGTAGCTGTTCTTGACACATTGGCCATTTCGGTAGGCATTCGCAACTCAGCACCGGAACCCGTAAATCGAAATCCTGTCCTAAAGCTCTCCGGTAGGTGTGTTTCTTGTTGCAAACAAGGTGCCACCTGCTTGCTGATGCAGCGAAAAGGTGGGACGATGCCGACAGGCCGAGCGCAGCATTTCAAAGAGCACTTCGCACACCTGCCCTAAGCTGCTGAAACCCTAGTCCTACAACTTGTATTTCCTCCCCAAGCTAAGGAAAGGATTCGGAGAGGAGATGGGCATGGTCTTCCGCACGCTCCTCTTCAACCCTACGGGACGCCGGACCCCAGATCGGTTCGGGGTTCGCTTCAATCTCGGGCTTCTGGGATAGAGGTCTCAGTTTGAGGGAAGGTTAGGCTTCAGCCTTCCGGTGTGTTGCAAATCTGAGTCTGCAACTTTCAACTGTTCAAGGTTAGGCCGCAGAACTCGCCACTTGTTTGGTGCAAGCAGGGGCTTTGCGAGTGGGTTTCGACTGTTTTGGAGGCTGTAATTTGTGTTTTTGGTCGAACATTTCGGGCTGGGAAAGATTAAGTGTCTGTCAGAACAGCAGGCGGCCGGCTTTGTATTTTGTGTCGACGCTGATTTCAGCCCGCCCCCCCCCCCCCCCGGTTCAGGACTTGGGATATTTATAAACCAGGGGCTCCGTGAATTGATGCTTCGAGACGTCGGTGGTGGCAGCGGCTTCAAGCTAGGTTCATGACTTGCTTTCGGGGAGCGTACCGGAGACCTGCTACTCATCACGGTATATTCTGTGAGAAAGGCTACAAGCACTTAGGAACTTCTCATCTCCCTGTTTCTTTTGTCTCTGTCTCTCTCCCTCACTCACATGTATGTATACTATTGTGTACATGCATATGAACTTGTGTGTGGATATACATATATTACATATTATATATATATATATATATGTATGTATACGTATATATACATATATATAAAGGTGCATACATATTTTTGTTTGTTTATTTCTGTTTACTTGTTTTCTATTTATTTATCACGAAAGCTAGCTCTCTGGAGCTTGCGGGAATAGCCGTTTGCTAATGACTCAGGTAGTAGGGAACTAGGTCAAGATCGTTTCCAGGGCCTTATCTGGTCCTCTCTCAACATCTACTAAGGAGGGGCCCCACCCTGCACCGCAGGGTGACAGTGACAGTTCGAAACTGCTCGTAGAAAGCCGAGGTATTGCTTGTGCAGAGAATATGCATACATGTATAATGTACATGTCTGCAAACATACACACACACACATATATATATATATATACATATATATATACATATATATATATATATATATATATATGTGTGTATATTATATTATATTATATTATATTATATTATATTATATTATATTATATTATATTATATTATATTATATTATATTATATTATATTATATTATATTATATTATATTATATTATATTATATTATATTATATTATATTATATTATATATATATATATATGTATGCTCGCCCCCCCCCCTCCCCAAGATCCACGCCATCGTGGTTCTTGGGGCATGGGACGCACGAAACACTGTAATGCTCAAAAAATTCCACAATTTCCAACCCCAGAACTCACGAAACACTGCAATGCTCAAAAAAATCCAAGAATTCCGAAATTCTGGCATCTATGGCCAGGCCGAGGGCAAATTCTTGAAAACTTTGGAATTTTTGTGAGCATGACAGTGCTTCGTGGCTTGAACATCACAAAACACTGTACTGCTCAAAAAATCCACTTTTTCATAGCCTCGAAGCTCACTTTTTTTGAGCATATAAAATTCACAAAACACTGTAGTGCTCAAAACATTCCGAAAGTTCCAACCCTGAAACTACGAAGAGCAGGGTATTTGCGACTCTTCCGCA
The DNA here is from genome assembly GCA_905221615.1 of Symbiodinium sp. CCMP2592. NCBI lineage: Eukaryota > Dinophyceae > Suessiales > Symbiodiniaceae > Symbiodinium > Symbiodinium sp. CCMP2592. The sequence goes on from CAJNDT010000155.1 coordinate 265,014, forward strand.
AAACGCTCACCAAAAAGACAAAACAAAGAACTACAAAAAATCCTAAACATCGTCTTCTTGACGAAAACCACACAAAACTCAGGGATACCCCGCGCGGCGGCAGACGCACGTGCTACCTTGTTGTTGTTGCGGTTGTTTGTTGGCTCCGATAGTGACGCGAAGACCGACGTACCGTCACTCCTAGTGCCTTTCGCATCGGTAAGGCCGATATTTCGTGAATGCATGACTTGTCGCTACTATCGTTGACGTTGTTGTTGGCTCCGACGTTGGCGTAAACGCGCGAAGACCGACATGCCGTTTGAATTGGTTTTTGCACATCCTGCACTCGAAGTGCCCTTCGCATCGGTGTGGCCGATGTTTAGTGCATGCGTGAGGGGTGAGAGGGGATATACCGTTTATATTAGCATTTATAGCATATCTTGTGCTCGAAGTGCCGTTTGCATCGGTGCAGTCCATGTCGTGCATACGTGAGGGGTGAGAGGAGGGATATTCATTGGTTCCTACAGCACATCCTGCACTCGAAGTGCCTTTTCGCATCGGTGCGGCCGATGATTCGTGCATGCGTCAGGGGCGAGAAGAAAACATGCCGTTTGTATTGATTTTTGCAGCATAAGCCTTTCGTCCTGGAAATCAGGAACAGGCGAGACGGGGAGAAGGGTGGGGGCAAGCCCCCTAGTTTAGCTAGGATATGAAGGATTTGCGCGGGTTGGCGCGCGAGACCAAAGAGCACTACGAATGTAGTAGAAACGAAAGACTAACTACGCAAACTTTCGTGATTTTTAGTATTCTATCGTTTGAAAAATTAAGAATCTATACATGATAATCAGATTAATAATCGCAGAATAATATCTTTATATTAATCTGAATAGATATCTTCTAGTTAATTTCATCTGTATTATTTCTATATTCTAATGTATAAGAATTCATACAATATTCAATATATCAAATCTGAAAATCTTGACATACATATATATATATATATATATATATATATATATATATATATATATTTATGTATGTATATATTCCTTTATCTTCGATTATTTTTTCAATTAGATATGACCTCCCCAATTTTTGGTTATCATCTATCTAACGTTTCTTGTCTTCAAACTAGTAAATATAGATTATGGTAAACCTATCTGTTACATATAGGCATCTAGAAAATATCTTCCAGGAACTCATCATCCAAATATCATCGCAGAATCTAAGTACTGTAGTGGGTAAGTACTGTTGTAGATATCAACTATATCTATCATATAATAACGATGATGTTATATAAAGGCATTGCTTTCCAAGTGATACAGCACATCTAATGATGTGAAACCCAATAGCGCCCAATATTCCAGGAGCAAATAATTGAAGGCGAAATTTTTCGTGGTTTAAAACTCACAAGACACTGTAATGCTCAAAAAAACAAACTTTCCAAAGCTTCAAAGCTTACGAAACACTGTAATGTTCAACAAATTCCAAACTTTTAAGAAATCTGCCTTCGGCCTGGCCATAGATGCCAGAATTTCGGAGTATTTTTGGAATTTTTTGGAGCATTACAGTGTTTCGTGAGTTTCAGGGTTGGAAATTTTGGTTTTTTTTGAGCATTACAGGGTTTCGTAGCCTGAACCTCACAAAACACTGTAATGCGCAAAAAAATCCACTTTCACAGGTTCAAAGCTCAGTTTGTTTGAGCATAGCAGTGTTTCGTGGTCTAAAAACTCACAAAACACTGCAATGCTCAAAAAATACACTTTGCACAGCCTCAAGGCCCTCTGTTTTTGAGCATAGCAGTGTTTCGTTGTTTAAAGCTCACAAAACACTGTAATGCTCAAAAACAACCATCTTTTCAATTCCTCAAAGCTTACGAAACACTGTAATGCTCAAAGAATTCCACACTTTTTAGGAATCTGCCCCTGACCTGGCCATGGATGCCAGGGTTTTTGGAATTTTTTGAGCATTACAGTGTTTCGTGAGTTTCAGGTTTGGAAATTTTGGGGTTTTTGGGCATTACAGTGTTTTCTGATGTCCAGGACAGGATATACTGATATACTGTATCACAAGATAATTCTGTGCTTTCAACCGTTGTCAAGGACTGGAAGTACCATTTTATGTGTCTTCTGGAACAGCAAAGGTTTTCATTACTCGGGTTTGATAAGTATGAACAAGGCCAGCCTTGTCGTTACATATTTTATTTCGTGTATGTTTCAGAGGTTGGTAGGTCTATGGCGGCAGCAATACTGGCTCTTGTACCTGAGCTTTCTCGAAAATGGTTTTGGCCCTTTTTCGGCAAGCTGCACTGCCTACGGATCCAACACTGCAATAATGAACGCAGCTTAAGTGCTACAGCAGCGCAAGCCTATCTAGAACTTATTTCAGTTCATATTGAAGACTGTAAGAAACTGTTTGCATTTTGCTATCATCAGAAACAATGGAGACTTCCTGTTCGGTTTCCTATGAGACATGAGTTTTCATTCAGTTAATTCTTATTGATGCTGTCTTATACCCCGGAGAAGATACGGATCGCCATGTCCATGGCTGTTTCTCTAATAGCTGTCATAGAACGTAACGCAAAAAGGAAGCTCTCTCCAATCTTCAAGCGACACTCTCTAGATGTGATCAGCAGACAAAGGAAAGCTTGTTTTCTGGTATCTTTTATTAAACGGTCAAGAGGCGTGAGATGTCTATCGGTTTCTATTGAAGCCGCTTCCCTCACATCCTGACCTTCTGGTATGATTGTGGTTTAGACCCTGTCATAGTTCGTATCACAACATGAGAAGGAGCTCTCTTCAGTCCTCAAAAACTAAAGGTGACATCGTATATTTTTCTTCTCGATTAGCAGGAGTCTTTATGTCTCTTGCTTGATAGGAATGAGGATGGTTCAAATTAGTATCCTCAAAACTTGGTAGCGATTGCTATGCACATGGCTGCCTTTAATATTTGTCATAGATCGACTCACAATATGAAGAGGAGTTTTTTTCCATGAAGTGCCATCTTGCCTTGTTTTACAAGGTTACGCAAGGAGCCCCTGCCTTCTGATTGATACGGATCAATGCAGCCAGTCCTAATTAGTCCTGCGTCAGGTTTGGAAGGTTGCAAGAGCTCTCTTACTTCTTGCTGCAGACGAGCCTTCTTGTGCGCCCGCATATGCACATGAACTTTTCAACTCAGGGAGCTTTCCCATTTCTTATGAGGCAAAGAACAGCTGTTTGAGTATTGCTTCACAAATTAACGCGCCCGTATATTCGACTTCCTTCATGTAGAAGGGACAGGACATGAAAGGAGCTCTTTGTATTTGAAACTCATAAATCAAACGCTAGAGCGATTAGGCCGCATCAGAATCGGATGCTTCACGAGCAGCAGGAAAGAGATGGCCCACGCACACAGACATCTTCGTAAGAGAGACAATAGTTTTTTTGTTATTAGAGGAATGTTGAAAAATGAACACACCATAAATCGCAAAAAAACACGAGGTTGTTTAGTACTGCATGAACAAAACTAGCACGCCCTCCAGCATTTCAGCTTCTCCAACACAGAAACTACCATCAATCCGCGGCCGAGATTCGGCGCCACATTTTTTACACATGTCAAACCCGCGACTTGTAGCAGCACGGTTTGCATGCACATGGGAGTAAAGCACGATTTTTTCGGTATTTGCTGTGTTTCCGGCATATATGAGTAGTGGAACAATGTAGAAAAGGAAGCAGCGGGATCGCGTGGAAGAGGCGGGTGTGGATCTTGGGGGGGTTGACCATGAATATATATATATATATATATAGATATATAGATATTTACATATATGACCACACACACATCATGTGCGGAAGCAACGGCGAATGCGTCGATATGATCGTTGCATGTATGTTCACATGTCGATGCAAATACACCAATGTCATATACCGGCATCAGTTCTCTGAAATTGAAAAACAGAAGGTGCTGTCTGTCCAAACATGCATTTTGGCAAAGTGCGTGGCCATTCATTGTCAAAAGTTCGGGTTTTGTGCTCGTTGTCTGCGGATGCGGCGGGGGTCCAGTAGGTATGGCGGTGCCTTTGTGTTTCCTCCCTGGGTGTGGCGTCTTTCGTGGCTGGTTCTGCGGTCTAGTGGTCCGGCGCTTTTGTCTTTTAGTCCTTGTGGGATAAGAACTGTCATGTCCAGCAATGAGGGCGAAGAGCGAAGGGTGTTTGGAGTTTAGGTATTGGGGATGAAGGTTTTCCATGTCTGATGCGTTGCTGCTCTCTGCCCGCCCAGCGTCCCAAGTCGGTTGTGAGATCTTTACTTTGTTCCTCACATAGACACACTAGAACAGGATACGTTTTGCAGGCAGGAAGTTCGGTTGGATACTGCGTGTGTACACAGGAAGCAATTAAACTCGTTCCTGGGTAGATGTGTAGAGCCAACTGTTTTTCTGAAACGAATCTGACGGCTTCACGACTCGAATTCGCCTTTGCATACCTCTGGAGCCGATGCGTTGTTTGTATCCGAACATCGGCGTTGGAAACACAAACCTGTATGATTATGGAGCTAGTTACTTTCTTAACCAACGATGAGGAACAGGGTCGGAGCCCGACAGCGCGAAGCAGACCGGGTTGCTGGCAACATCTTGCTTGAGCTTGACTGCTCATCGAAGTTCAAGTCCCGTTATGTCGCACAAGTGTCCCAATTTCTGGGGCTCGCCCGATGCACGCTTTGTCCCTTCACTTCTTAGACGAGCAACAGAGGGCCAAGAGCTGCAACAAAAAGGCACCAGGGGCAACAGAAAGGCAACAGAAGGGCAACGGCAACAGAAAGGCAACAGAAAGCAACGAATGCAGGGACAATAGAGTCGCAACAGAGGAGCAACTGAAGGCGGCAGAAGACAACAGACGGGCAACGGGCAACAGAAAGAACAGAAAGGCGCCGGGGGCGCGGGCGAACCGTTGAATCTCAACCAGCGCCCAGGCAACCGCAACGCCATCGGTAACAGCATGCAGCTCTCAAACAAAAATCCCGGACGGTCACGCCGCTCTATTGCAGAGAAATGCACAGAAACATTCAGAAACATATGAATTACACAAACGCGCGTCTGCACACAAACACCTGTGCACATAGACATGCACCTCGACATTTCGACATCGGTCCGTCTCTGCGGCTGGTTTAGTTTCCGTTGTAATATTGCTGCTGTCGAAATCCGTTCATGTACCCGTCCTTCTGGCATTGAGGGACTGGAAGATCATCGGATGATCCAATTGTTGGCTTCAGTTTGGGTTTCATTTCTACAGTGCGAGTGTCAGCTCAAGGCATTGTTCTTCTTCGTCTTTATGTGCTATACATGCTCTACAAGAAGCCATAGTTTAGTTCCACCCTGATTACACAGGAGCCCTCATCGCCCATCCCAAACGCCAAGCAATCTCAATCCAGTGAATCCCAGCCTATCCCAGCCTGATCCAGGTACCTGGGAAGCGTCTGGGGCCGCTGGGCATCCAAAACGGTTTGCAATGGCAAACTGCAAGCTTACGGTCGGTGGTTCGGTCATACAGCTGCCTTTGGAATTATAAGCTTCATGGTTGCAAAGACTTCAGAAACCGTCGCACTCAGGGTTAATGTTGTGGGGAAAACGCCAGCGACACCAACACCTACGAGCGGCACCACAACAGTTACTAGAACATGCAGCTGCATCACCTGTAGCAAAAAATGGTAGCTGCTGTAGAGATACCCGCAGCAGGAGAAGTAGCGCTAAAAGTAGAAGAAGTAGTGGTGGTACAAGTGGTACTAGTGGTAGGGGTAGTCGAAGTAGTCGTCGTAGTAGTGGCAGTGGTAGTCGTCGTAGTCGTCGTAGTCGTCGTAGTCGTAGAAGTAGTAGTAGTAGTAGTAGTAGTAGTAGTAGTAGTAGTAGTAGTAGTAGTAGTAGTAGTAGTGGTAGTGGTAGTAGTAGTAGTAGTAGTAGTAGTAGCAGTAGTAGTAGTAGTAGTAGTAGTAGTAGTAGTAGTAGTACGGCTGATGATATAAATCCTGCATGACCCATAATAAGGAATATACCATAATTCCCTTAGTTTAGGGTCCTTAAGGTAATGCAGGATTTATATCATCAACAGTCGTAGCAGTAGTCGTCGTCGTAGTAGTAGTAGTAGCAGCGTAGGTCGTAGTCTACGACTGATATACTACTTGCTGCTGCCACTACTACCATCACTCCTCCTGCTGCTGCTGCCACTGATACTACTACCACTTTCACTGCTGCTACTACAACAGTGCCAGTGCCAGTGCCAGTGCCAGTGCCAGTACTACTACTGCTGCTGCTTCTGCTTCTGCTCCCCGGGCCTGCTGTGCGACCTATCGAAGCCACCATTGGACCATCAGTGAGCGAATGCCATTCCCCTGCCGACAAGGACTGGGAAGATGGAATGCCAGATGAAGCGACACTTCTGAATATGTCTTCAGCTTTCTTGACTCTCGGCATGAAAGTGCTTGATGCTTCCCTCGCAGGGAAGAGCTTACGCAAAGTAAACCCAATGCCCTGGGCCAGGAATCACTGGCCACAACCACACCCGAAACACCAGGAAATGTAGTGCAGCACCGCCCTATTGCTCATCCATTACCACGTCTAGCACCCCAACCTGCAAGTCTTTAATCTTCAGTTTATATCTAGATATCCTGCCCACATGCACGACTCCTGTTAACTCACCGTGCATTGTAACATGCTGCTTGATATTCTGGCTGCCTTACTCCTGAACCATCCCTCCTACTTTGACTGAGGCTACTCGAATCCTAAACTCACTGACGGAGCTTCAGCTTGAGCAGCCAAGGGCTGCCTTTTTCGGTCCCGGGCTGGAGCTAGAATTCCGACCATTGCCGCTCGACGGGCAAGCAAATGATTTATGGTTTATCCGTGTACCATGGCATTGCTGTGCAAATTTTTGAGAAACGGTCGTTTGTCGGTTGTTTCTGTGGACCGCCGAGAGACCTCCACAGCACCTGACCCCCCGGACACCACCAGGAAACCACAGAGAGACCACGAAGAGATCAGGAGACCACGGGAAAAGCTAGGAGACCAGCAAGAGATTGCGAGGGCAACGATGACACTGCCAAAAAGGCTTTCCCCTGGCACTGGCGCGCTCTGTGACCCGCGAAAACTAGGACTTCAGCGAAAAGTATGCACCGCGCCACAGCGGGAGACGCACGCCGCGAGCATCCTGTGCACATAATAAGACGCGGTTGCGTCAATCAACATACTTTTGCTCCCAGCGAAAGCGTTACTGGAAGAACACTCCCACCGCTACCTTGACGACGACCACTTTATTTGCTGATGTCGTGAGGATCATGAATCATCAGTATGTCTACTACTTGCTGTGAGAGGGAGCCATGCCTGCGGTAGTTATTGTTTCTGTTCGATGGCTTCGACTGGGTCACTTGATGAATGTGATGATGGTGACGGCTTGTATGAGTCATTGCGATGGTGACAACGGTGTAGGGTGAAGGCGATTTCGACGCTGCTGCTGTTGGAGATGCTGGATGATGGTGATGATGGTGTGCCTCTCGGTCGTGGTGGTGGTGGTGCTTGGCGTGCCCAAAGAACCTGCAGCTGACACTCGTGGGCTAGGCTTTGAACATACAGCAAGTAAGTCTTGCTATTTCTATTTAATTTGCTTGCTTGCTTGCATGAGTAGGCTGCATCTTTGAAGCTGTGCATATTCGGGTCTCATCACAGCTTCCCGAAGATGGAGATCCCGACGGACAGCTTTGCGGTTAGATTCAGATGAAGAGGTGTCGTGAGACAAGGGTACAAAACAAAGGATGGAGGAGTTCAGGCCACTCAGGGGTGTATGTTTGTAGATCAACCAAGCAAAACCTGAATTCCAAGTTTCTGTCCCCCACCCCCCACTACAAACCCTGCAAATGTTTGGACCATAAACCCGCTCTCGGTACTGGTAAGGTGGAAAAACAAAGTCGAGGATGAGTTCAAGATTGATCTCCACCGTTGTTTCGGCCGGGAGCTCACTATGCAGGGCTATGACAGCTGGACATGTAGATGGATTGTTTGTGTTAGCTTGGCATCGCTGCATCGGGAGATTGGCATCGGATTGCAGTAGCCTCGAACTGCCAAGCCCAAATCGTACTATGCCAGCCTGGCCGTTGCATCGCACCTTTGACCAGCAGGCTTTCTCGGCTTCAGGCCAAGTCCGACAAGACTTCAGGTTCAGGGACTCGGGAGGGAGTGCATGCACAAGGCAAGGCTCGTTCTGGCTCGGGGATAACATCTTCCGGATTAGGGCATTAGGGATTAGGATTCTTTCCGGTGACCGGACCACTACTTGGACCTCTAGCCAAGAAAGGCTTCGCTAAGAAGGCATACGCAAGCCCCCGACTCCTGCCTTCAGCTGAAGCGAGCGTCCCACCTGCAGTCTCCATTCCCGTCGGCCTCGCTAAGGCACAGGGACTACCCCAATCTCTTGAGCTACAACAACTGCTGAAAAGCTATTGTGCAATCTTGAATCTGTAGGATGCCCCCTGAAGAATGAGCTACAAAATTCCGACAGAAAACCATGCAGCCCGAACATCCGATCAGACTCCTTCGGCAACGCCTCAGAAATCACAAAATCCCTGCAGAAAAGCAAAGTCGAGGAACCCTTACCAACCGACCCAAAACCGCAGCAATTTGAGTTTCTTTTGGTTGAGGGTTTGTTCGGTTGAACGCACCCAGAAGACGTCCCAAAGACCTCCGCACACCTCTTATAGGAACCGACATGTTGGCTTTAAATCAAAAGATTTACAGCAGATTTGGACCCCACTAGATACAGATGCTTCATGGCTTGAACTAGATACTTTCTTCTACGTCGACTGATTCGTGTATGCACTTTTGACTTTGCCTCTTTCAGCAGATGCTCCTTGGTGCGATCCGAGGCAGGTGACTGATTGCAATAAGCCTCTTCTTTCACACCGGGTCTTGAGGAACAGGGTGCTGGCGGTACGCGCAGCAGTCAACGAGTCAATCACGACAGCTAGAAGCAGAAACGGCAAAGAACTAGCAATCCAAAAATCGTTCGCCTGCCAAGGCCTCAATGCTGACTTGCTTGAAAAGGCATGGGCATCGTTCGTATCCATTTTCAAGAGCCTTTGGCAAGATGGCTAGGCTATGTTGCAGCCCCTCGCTGTCTAGGACTCCCATTGGACCTGAAAACCATACCACAGACAGCCACCTTTCGGATATCAGTGGGTTTGTTGTATTACTGTACCTTGTTACTTCCCCCCAACTGGCACCCACCACAAGCCCCAGCACCGAACATGCCTAGGCCAAGAACTCTCAGGCCAAGTCTCGACCAACAGGCTTCGTAGACAGACGGATCGAAGATCTCCTGAACGTGCTGGTAAACCTGAAGCTCGAAGATCTTTGCCACACGGACCTGCTTCCCCTCAAGCCTCACTCACCCTGAGGGCTACTCAGGCACGAAAAGTTTGGAGCTGAAGGGTAGGTGATTACAAATAGGGTTGTAGTAGCAGCACCTGATCCGGCCTATGATCCCTCGTCGAAGCTTCAGGCAATTTCCACAGACAATAGGCGAAGTCTCCAAGCATTAGCTTGTATGCTTCATCTGAACTTGCATAGTCGCACTGCACTGACTACTTGAAAACTACGCTCGCGTTTATTTCTCCGGGCTGGAGTCTGCACTGAGCCCGAAATCTAAGCCGAGGAACCAGTTGGAAATGAAGCGAAATGCCGCCGGTCCCACAAGAAACTGATGGTTTCGGAGTGGGGTTGGGTGCGGTTTGCGCTGCTTTAGACGGCTTGATTCCAAGGCTGCATTTGTCAGCTTTACATGTTTTGTGGAGATGCTCAAGGCTTTGTCGGGTTGCATTGGCAGGTATGCAGGTTAGGGCGTGGATCCATTCGTGCCTAGAGCTTAGCATTTGGGGTCTTGAGTGGTGCTGGCTTTTGCAGTGGGGCGCTGAGAAGAAGAATCTTTTCCGGCGCGATGTACAGTAGGTTGATGGAGTGTTTGCGGGGGGGGGGAGGGTTGGGAATTGTTTATACTTCTGAAGATGTCTAAGTCGTCCAGCAGGAACGGCGGTCGTAGTGGCTGGCCATTACATGCTGCAAGACGGCTTATCAGAATACTCAGAACGATAGGAATGACAATCAATAAACAATAGGCAGCTGGTTCAGAATCAAGGACGAGCTCCGGGCCATTCCGGCTGTTCCGAAGGAATCACGACAGTAACACCGTCGTTGGAGAGCATGTGCACGAGCCTAAACCCTAAACCCTAAACCAACATCCATGCATTCAAGCGTTCAGGGGTTCAGAGTTTTGCGCTTGGTTCGGGAACTACGAATTTCTTGGTTCAGAGTTTCTCAAGCTTATGAAGGAGCTGGGAGAATCGACCACAGGGTTCGGGTGGGCCAACGACCGGGGCGAGATCACAGCCGTCGCTAAGGAGGGGAAGGGCAACATCTTTCACAAAGTCCTTGCCGAACGAGGTTTGTGCTTTGGGGTTCCATCAGAGTCTCAGTTCACTACACCGACTAGCAGGCCGAGGGCAGCGAACAGGGAGGGGCAATGCATTGATGTTCTGGCATACTCACAGCTTCATCTTGAACGGTGGAGGGTTCATGAGGATTCGTACATGCACATTGGCACTGACCATGAGCTCTGTGAGGGTCGATTTCTCATCAAAGTCAAGAAGGAGTTCCCACGACACGACACACAGCCTAGGGTTTGGAAGGGTGGTGTCGAGAGTATCACTGAGCTGAACCAGGAGGAGATGGAAACTCTGGCCAAACTTCACACTAAGCCGCGATCAGGGTGTGGATACCGGGACTCGCTCGAAGTCAAGCAGGCCTTTAAGGAAGCGAAGCGGGCGGGGACAGCGGCTTCCTGGAAGGCAGCCTTGAAGCTCCGCAGGACCCATCGTAAGCAATGGGAGCATGAGCGCCTCATTCGAGCTAGTCAAGGGGATTGGCAATGTTTTCGAGCTCTCAAGCCGCGACGCCAGGAAGGCTGGGATATTGGGTTTGCAGAGGCACACACCGAGGACCCCCACCAGGCAGTCCACTCCCATCTCAGTGAGGTCTACAGAGGGTGTGAAGTTCCGGAATATGAACCTTGGACGGGGCCCGTTCTCCCTTTCACAACTGCTGAGCTAAGGGCAGGGGTGGCACAGCTTAAGCGAGGGAAGGCCGTTGGATCCGACCTCACCTCGACTGAGCTGATTCTGGGGGTCATGGAGGTGCCGGGAGGGGAAGAACATCTACTATCATGGTATAATGGTATCCTCGCCTCTCAACGAATACCCTCCAGATGGAACGAACCGGTGTTGGTCATGCTCCCCAAGATTCGAGCCCCTCGAAAGGCAAAGGAGCTTCGGCCTATCGCAATGGGTTCAGCAGTCTCGAAACTCTTTAGCCGCTTACTATTGAACCGTGCGCTACCTTGCATCTCTCCACAGACTTATGCGCAATGCTCGGGTCCAGGAAGACAGACCGCAGACTTTCTGTACACCATCATCAGACTATTTGAACTCACCCGTGAATGGGGCAACCCGTTGGTGGTTTTCAAACTAGATCTGGAGAAAGCGTTTGACAGTTTGGACAGAGGGAAGCTTCTTGAGCGATTGGAGGCGAAGCTCGGACCAGGGGCGGAGATCAACTGTTGGAAAGGCCTACTCCGGGGCACGACAGGTCTGCTTCAGACCCCGTGGGGATCGTCGCGAGTCTCGATGACTAGGGGCATAAAGCAGGGGGCAGTCGAGTCTCCTACCTTCTTCGCCTATATCGCAGAGCTTGCACTGACAGATGTGGTCGAAACGCATGGATGGCGTCGCATGCCCCCCCTCTTCCAGGATCTCCCACCTGAAGAAATGCTTTACATGGACGACGGCATGGTTTGGAATGGGCAGATCGCTGTTGTTCAAACTCGGGCCCAGCAACTGTCGGTAGAATTCGCGAAGTACGGGCTCCGTATGAATCCCGCCAAGTGTCAACTTTATGCTTCCCCAAAGGTGGTTGGTGAGCATTCTATCCTTTTGGACGGTATCAGGATCCCGGCGGCTCCCCACTTGGAGGTTATGGGTCTCACACTCAGGGTTGGCATGTCGGTGTATGAGCTTATCTCCCCAGCCACCACAAGGGCACGATCGAAGTTCTGGGAGCTCCGACACATCTTCAGGGCCAAGGGAAACATGAAGGAGAGGGCTCGGGTTCTACAGCGAGTGGTAGGGGCAACAGCACTATGGTTCATCAGTGCAGTTCCGCCGGACAAGGCTGCCATGACTGCCATGAACTCCACGCAACTGCAACTGATGGTGTGGTTGCTCAGGTTTGCGAAGGCTCCCCATGAAACTTGGGACCAGTTCCGTCAACGGGCCTTTAGGGGGGCACGTGCTGCATTGCATGCGGCGGGGCTCGAGAGGTGGAGCACACTGTGGCTGAGGCGATACTGGCGATATGCCGGCCACCGTGTTCGCACAGTACTCGCTCCGGTCCCACCGATCAGCTGTGAGTTCGAACATTTCCGTACCCTTCCCTGGTGGCAATGGCAGCAAACTCGCAAATCTCGAGGGATCAAGCACGCAGGGCATCATTATGCACGGCTTACGGTCATTGAGAAGAACCTAGACCCAGTGGCTGGTGCACCATGGCGCAACCTTGCACATGATCGAAGGGGTTGGAAAGCTAGGGAGGAAGCATGGGTTCAGCACATGGATGTTCCTTGGTCCTCAGGGCGCCAACTCTCCATCGGGGACAACCCATGAGTCGCGCACCAGTTGTAGAAACTTAATTCGAAACCGTGAGGGTTACTCGAAACTCACCTTTTCTTTCTTTCACTGTCTGTCGTCCGAGGGGTCACATCGCATGTCTTCGGTGTTTGCTACTGTATGTGTTGTCTTTCACTTTCGATGTGCCCACTCTCGTACATGTAGAGGACCGAAGAGGTACCTTGGTAGGGCGAGTGTACAGTGCGGTGAGCTTGTTGAGGAGACGCGCTTTGTGAAGGACTTGCATCCTGATGTCAGCGATTGAGCTCCATCGGTAGGCTCTCGCCCCTTCCTTGCGGTGTGAACATGGCCGCGCTTCATATCCTCCATGTGTGCGCTGCGGCGATGCTGCTCTGCTGGGCTGATGACCTCAGACACCCCTCCCAGGGGCAGGACGTCAAGGGTGCAGCCGTTGGCTGCTGAAGGTTCACACGTACATCTGTCATCGATGACCTCCACGGACCCGAGCACCTCTTCTGATCAACATGCCGGCGGAGCCGGACACGGGGGCATTGATTCTGCGCAAGATGACCCCGATCGGCGAGTCCAGCACGCCCTGGAACTCCCGGATTACGCGATCCGCCGGAAGGAGAAGGAAATGCTTCGGAACAAGATCAACTTGGCGATCGCTGCTAGGCACTGCCAGTGGTTCAGTTCGGTCAGGGCTCGGCTGGCAATGCTACGACTCCGTGGTGAAGGGCTTGAACCGGTTTGGCTAGCGGTCCTTCGAAGGATACAACATCGAGGGAGTGAGGAATACCGCCAGTGGTGCAGGCAGTATCTGACGCCGCTTCGGGATGAGTTCGGTCGGAGTCTCAGGTATGAGCTGTACACGGCCCCGCTGACTGCAGCTGAAGTAAACTGGGCTACGGATGTGGAGTATGCTTGCTTCCAGCACTTTCTAGACTCCGGCTTTCCTCGTGGACAAGGCCAGTGTGGCCCTATCCCGCACCTGGGTGGGGATGACAGGGTTCTTTCGGAGCAGGTCAATGCAACGACGCCATTAGGTGCCTCCTCGGCATACAGTACCCCTTTGGCCTCTTTCATGCCACCTGGGTCGACACTGCTACGGGCACGTGGGGCACAACAGGGAGTGGAAGCCAAGGGTCAAGGGATAGTCACCGGGAGAATCTGTTCCATGAGCCGCAGACGCCCGAGCAACCAGAACATGTGGAAGAGGACGTGGATGAGGTAGGCATGCTGGGAATCTCTGCACAGGTCGTGGCCCTTACTTCTCTGTCTGAAGTCAATGCTGTCGACCTGCCTTGGATGAGACAACGTGAACCGGGATGGTTCCAGGATGCGGTCGAGAGATGCCAGCTCGACCTAGACCGAGGTGCGAATGTGAACACCCTCGTTGAGAGACTTGAACGGGCCTTCGGACGATTGCAAGATCCTGAGTTCTTGATGGGGGTTTCCGACCAACTGGCTGAACTCTGCAGGCAGTTGAGGGTGCATGAGCCAGATCGACAGGACCCCATCTACCAGCGGATGGGGGTTCCCACGGATCTGGAACTGGAAGCCCGTGCAGCTTGGGCGGCGGACCTCTTCCAACACCAATGGCAATGGCACGCCCGGCCCGACCTCATGCGGGCACAGATGTACCAGGCGGCGCGAGACTCTGTGGCAGCAGCCACGCGGGAATGTGATGCGCTGCCATGGTCAAGCAGAGGACCTACGCAGACCGGGGCCAGACAACGAAGTCGCACACCGAGGGCAGTGAGTAAGGCGGTTGCACAGGTGGAAGGAAGTGAGGCAACGCCTGAGGGTGAAGAGGAGCTGAGCTTGTTCCAGCTGCCGTCCAGCCTCGCTCAACAGTGGGAAGATCTGATGGAGCAGTTTTGGCAGTGGTTTGAGGAAGGTAGGGCGGTCGGGATTCTCATCATGATGATCAGAAGCATCGTCCGCGATCGTGACGATAGTCAGTATGCTCAGTGGGTGACAAGACCCATTGCGACCATGGCGAATGGAATCCCTGGGCATGAAGGGATTGACACCAGTCTGACACCGCTGGTTTTCCGGAACTGGGCGGAGTCTGCGGAGCGGGTCTTGTTCAGGGCCTACACCAATGAGCGGGACCACGGAGATCTGCAAAGCCCGGTGCAGGAGGACACGGTTAGTCTTATGGACAACTGGTACCAGCATGGGAGGAGGAGAATCAGAGACTCACGGACGCCCAGGCGCAGCTCGAGACCCAGCAGGCCAGAAGCAAGCAGGGGTGACCGCCAACAACGGCACGCAGATCCGCGGGGCGCTGTTCCTTCCTCAGGGGCTGGGCGTCGGACTCGGGTTGAGAGCGAATCTGTGACGGTAAGACTGGATGAGGCCCCTGGGCGCTCAGAACCCGCCTCCGGCAGCAGGGATGCTGCTCAACCTGCTGTTGCTAGCCCTCGCCTACCTGACCTACAGGCCCCACTTACGCAACACCAAGCAGTCTGCATGTGGAGGCACCTCCTGTTTGATCGCTGGACGTTCCAATACCCTCCTGAAGGGCAAGGGCGAGTACCTAGCAATTTCCTGCCGGTTTCTATGCTGAGCAACATCTCCGAGGCGCATGAGGCAATGAGTGCACAGAACCGCCTGACTTCAACGATCGCCTTTGTCTCGGTGATTTGGTACCTCATGAGTGAAGTGTCGTTGACCCTGGACACGGCGGAAGCAATAGCTCGAACCCAAGCTGGCACGCAAGAGTCGGAGAACCTGGAGGAGGACGAGGGTGATGCTGCCAACCTGATGCAGCGCACACTACAAGAGTCCATGGGGTCAGGGCATGAGCAGCGGTGGTCCAGGGCTATGGTTCGACTTCAGAAGGAGCTGTCAGGTCAAGGGAAAGCAGTACGGGCCATTCACATCCAACGACTTCGGCAAGGTTTGGCTGGCTGTGCTGACCCAGGCGGACCTCACAGTGAACAACTGCAGGCCCTTCTCCTGGCCATGCAGCCCACCGACGTCGAAGGAGCGGAATGTGTGCCAATGGACCCCAGCTGGTTATCCGGGTGGTACGGGGAGTTAGGGGTGCTGTTGCAGGGCTATGGCATGCCGATCCAACTCGACAGCCAAACCCAGCAGTCTGCTGAAGCCGAAGATTCGGGGCGGCCCCCAATGCATACTACCGATGCTGAAGTGGACAGGTTGCTGGAAGACGAGCGCGAGGCCCGACATGACAGAGAGACCATGCACATGGAGCAGGAAGACAGGGAAAAGCAGGAGGAGGAATATGGAATGCTATGTGAGCAGGAACTTGCCCATCTCCAAGAACAAGCACGGCAACACCAGGCAATGGAGGATGAGATTCTCCAGCATGAACTACAACGGCCATCCAAGCGGGTCTGCACGGTTACAGTGGAGCTGGCCAGTGGCTCGGGGGATCAAGCTCGTATCCTGCACACCATTGCCGCAGACGTCCCTGACAATGGCACCACCTTGAGGTTGAGCATCAGTGCAGCATATGCGAAGGAGCCTGAGGAGGTGACCACGGTTGGGGTCCCCACGCCTCCTGCTGCTGACATGCCGCGAAGTACCAAGGCGGAAGAGAATGGACAGAAGGTCCACTGCGGCTCACAACAGGATCCGCTGGCGCACATGGACTTTGACGAGTATGAGGCCCTCTATGCTGAATGGAGGGCGGGGAGAACCACCACTGAGACCATCGGCCGGGTCTATGGGCAGGAAGTCATGGACCTTCTCGAAGCGCAGAAGGTGGTTGCCGAGGACAAGGAAGAGGAGATGCCTCCTCCCTGCCAGCGCAGCCCGGTGATGCTACCAGGCCAACCCAGGGTGAGATTCCCGCTCTTCGAGAGTGTGTTTGGTCAATGGCGAGCGGGCTGGAGATCTGATGCTAGTATCTCTTCGGGCTTCAATCCCACATGGTTGGCGCTCTTCAGGCTGTGGCGCGCATGGGGCATTGAGTCCATTGAACCCTACCTCTCCGATGAACTTGATACACGACCAGATCCCGATCCAGAAGTGCCGGGGCCGGTCTATCCTGCGGACGAGCCACTCAAACCCACACCACTCGTGCCGGTCTCTTGCGTGATGGTCGTGTTCGTGGCTTGGTGTCGAGGGGAGGTCACGGATGAGCAAGTCGCGCTGAAGCAAGGTGGAGACTGGTTGATCAAATTTCGACAACTCCGTGAAGCAGGACTCCGACAGGTGGCCACGGTTCTGGGCAATGAGGTCGCATGGGATGTTTCGGAACAGTATGTCCAGAACCAGGCGGAAGGGATCAGTCAATGGGCGGGCATCCAGCCGGGGACTGAGACGGTGATCGACAGTGGCGGGTCAGGAACAGGGGTGTCGATGGCGGGACTCCCAGAACAGACAGGGGTGTGGTCGACTATACCAGCAGGGCACGACTCGATCGAACTGTCTGATGCAGATGTGAACGGTGAACGTGATGGAGAGTGAGATTCTGAGGGTAGATGGCCTTCCGTAAATGCGGATTCCTACTGCTCAGCCGCAGCAGCACTTTGCAGAAGGAAAAAGGCGTTCAAAAAAAAAAAAAAAACAACAACAACATCCATCGATAGCTTGGGTCCACGTGCAGCACGCCATCGCTGTATACTAAAGTGTCGAAATTTAGTTAATCAGCGCGTGTGCGCGTGTTGAGGAAGCCTCACGAAGCATGTCTCAAAGGATCTCAAAGGGGATGTCCGTTCACCCCTCTGCAAGTAAATGTCTTGAATCTTGTTGCTCATGTTGCGCTGTATTCGCACCTTCTCTTGCAGCTCATAGGCCCCTCTGTCCTGTGCAGGCAATCTCTTCTTTCTGTGTGTTGTATCCTGTCGCATGAGTGCACCGCGATAGCAAGCGACAGTCATTCTCTTCACATATGTGGGAAAGCTTTAGACATTCGTTCGGTTTTTTCAGAAGTCCTTTAAGATCACGGTATTGAGATTCAAGCCTACTCAGGCCACACACGCGCAGAGGGCGGAGGCCAAGAAACGGCTTCAGGACACGCTGACTTACGACTCTTGGCATTGCTTCGTTGTGCTTCTCTTGCGCCCAGTGCTGTGCTGTTTGCTGGCGGTCCTTCTTTTTACAAGGAACTGAAGCTGCTGTGACTATCATGCAGGCTGGTGTTCCGCCCAGTCTCAATTCGAGCTTGCTCGAGTCCAGAATCAATCTATTCTGAAGGCGGCAGCGAACACCTCTGTTGGGATAGTCTTCGGGGCTTGTGGTGCAGCTTCACGGCCAGAGCGGCCTCGCACATGAAAGCATCAAGTCTTCAGACTTTCCTCAGAATTGTTCGTGAAGGCCCCATTCCATCAGAGTCGTGTAACTCATGCGAAGTCCTTGTTCGACGACAGCGAATAAAGCTTGCCGCAGGGAACCCAACATCAACATCAACATCCTTTGCAATGGTGTAGAGTCCAACACCTATGTCGCAGCCCAAGGACGTTATGCAAATTCCGTCGGCCCTGGCAAAGTGTGATCTGGGGCGGGACAAGCAGAAAATACTGCAGGCATCTGCATCGAACGTGGCAGGGCGCAGCTTCCGGGTTGGTCTGTTCGGCATGTTTCCCGACGGGTTGAAGCATTTTCATCGGCGTTGGTTGTGTTTGGTTTTGGGGAGGTATGGAACACATAGCCTAGCAGCCTCTTGTTACGGGCTGAGTGGTAGCTATCGCTCTACGTTTTGTTTTTTCGGCATATCTGTTCCAGAATGCCTTGTCAAGCGGGTTTGCAAATCTGCGTGTTGGGATTTCTGGGCGTCCATTTATTGGAAACAGCATGTCCCATCAAACTCAAGTGAGTTGTCTTAGTCACGTCAACAGCACAGAGAGAGAGAGAGAGAGAGAGAGAGAGAGTCGACATGGATACGACCTGAAACAAACGATCTTCGCCGTGGAATCTCAGAAGAGGAGAAGAATGTTGGAGCCTCTCGGCATGAGGTCGTGCAAAAGCTATGCTCGCTTTCCCGCATTAGTGCCCGCAGATTTCAATACGACGATGACGATGACTATCATACCTATGAGAATTCTGCGCTGAGAAACACTAGATGTTCGCACAATCCTGAACCCTGGAGCCCACGGCTTGCGTCAGCTGCGCTCCAGGATGCCTACTTCAGCGCAAGCATGAATGATGCTCTCTCGAACCATGGTCTCCAAATCGAGATTCTGCAGAGGCTTCAGAGGCTTTGTGGGCACGCTTTGATGCTTATATAGGAGGTTCCGACCCGGAATCCCAAAACCTTCGGCAGGATAGATCAAGTCTCGGACAACAGAAATAGAAAGAGCGCCTTGGTCTGCTGCCTTGATGAGTGGTATGAGATAGTTTGAGGTTTACAGTCTACAGGGTGTGTAGCCTAGACCATAATCGGTCGTATTTCGATGTGATAGCAACCAAGGGAGCGCAGAACCGCTGAGGATGAGCCTTGTTGGACCGGACGAACCTCGTCATGGTATCGACATCACCGACCAGGTGAAAAGGCAATCCGACTCCCGAACCGGAGCCCTTAAACCTCACCCCTTCCATGCACTTCGAGGGCTTGACGAGCTTCTTTCTAGAATCCAATGGCCCCCCCAACCTCAGAGCTAAGTCACACGGTTGTCAAACACTAACAACACCTATCATCGACGATTTGGTGCTACTGAAAAAGAAAGACTATCCCGTCATTAGGAACTGCTGCACTTGAATATTCGGCGCGAACAATCATAATGAACTCGGTTAGACGGATGGTGCTCCAATGATATTGAGGTTGGGTTGCAGGGTCTTGGACTGAGGTCTCGTGGAAATCAAAGGCTAGCGCTAAAAGGTGGCGGTACTGGGGCAGGACATGGGGCCACCGGCCGAGTTGCCGTTTCTCAGCCCACCTCCCTGGAGACAGGCCTACTTGCTGTTTCCCGGCCCCCCGCAATGCTAATATCAGGCAAACACATACCAAAAACCATGAATTGCTTGTCTCTCGGCGACACTCTTGCGCGAGCGGCGGGGGGAAAGGCATCTATGTGTAAACACGGGATTTTAGGCTCGCAAGCTTCGCCTCTTGTGCCAGGGCGCTGGAGAAAAACAGCTGGAAAAAAGACGGCGGCATTGCCTTTGGCAAAGCTTTGGGCAAGCTATGTCAGGACATTCGTTTTCTGTGGTTTGGTCTTTGGGCTGCGACGTTTGTGGTTCCAGCGCGTGAAGGCCTAAACCCCAACCCGTCGGACAACACAGGTTTCAAAAATGCCAGAAGCCGCAGCTCTCCAAACACTTACGTTCCTAGGTCTTGGTCTCCGGATTGTTTCGAGTACGCAAACTAGTATATGTCTTCCTCCGTCTGTTACTCCCACTGCTGCTAGTGAAATTGCTTCTGGTACGCGCATCATTGCTGCTGCCTTTGGTGTTGCTACTGTACCACTGGCACTGCTACCGTCGCACTGTGTTTTGACGTTGATGGTTTGCTTTTCTTCCTCTGCCGTGAATTCCACGATATCTGTTGTTGCATCCATTCCGTGGCTATCAATGTTCGACAATCACCACCGTTCTGACTTTCACAGCGGCCGTGACGAGTACTTGTGCAGTTGCAATTACAGTCGTCGTTGGTCTTTGTATCTTGTCTGCTTTATAGAAGCAAGGCCTTGTGCTTCTCTTTTGACTCGCTTTCAGTGCTACGGGCGCTATTGTTGATGAAGCTGTCGCCGAATCAACTCTTCCCCTTCCCGTGGATGCTATGATGATGATGCTGATACTGATGATGACGATAGAGATGGTGATGCTGCTGCTGATGATGATGCTGGTGATGGCGATGATGGTCTTGACCTGGATGATGATGATGATGGTGATGATGATAATGATGTTCATCGCCGTCACCATCATCAGCATCATCATCATGGCGATGATCTTGACGATGCTGGTGGTACTGATAATGTGCAGTATGCTGTTGGTGAGTGTTGAGTCCGTCAGCGCTGCGACTGCTGCAATGAGACTCTGATCCCCGACACCTCTCGTTGATTTTCCGTCAACTGCAACTTCCCAGACAGCCCAAATCCAAATCCGAACTGAGACCAGGAGCTGGCACTTTGGGCTTTCCCCCGCAAGTATGCGGTCGATCATTTTGGCCGCCTATATCTGCGATCCGAAGCGGCTTCTCGGACTTTTCGGTCAGGGGTGATTTGGGGTAGATGCGATTTCGTCTTCGTGTATCTGGAGCTCCACATCCACGATTTTTTGTCCATGTCATTCTTCATGAGTAGCTTCACCCAGATCATAAATCCAAGCTTCGTTGAACTTTCCGGGATTCCTAACTCTAGTATTCCCTGCGCCGTACATTCCGAATGATACGCCTAAACACCTCCCAAATCATACAATGCAGTGCAGCCTGTCCAGAGGAATCATAGTTTGGTTGCGCCTGTGATCTGGCTGGCACAGCCAGATGACACAGCAAGCGACAGGAGCCTTCATTCCGAAGAACAATGAAGAGCATAAACACTAAATAAGCCGCCTTTGCGAAAACCGTACTCAACCCGGAGGCTAGCCTTGGCGGGGCTTCTATGGCACTTCTTGATTTCGGTGTAGTTCGGCCGATCCGGGCGAGCAGCTTTTGCAGAACTTAAACCCTGGCCTTGAAAGCTCCAGGCCCCAAAAGCGTAAAGAAGTCCGAGGTAGGCACTGCAAACTCGAGGCCTTCAGAACGTGTGTTATGCAGACTTGAAAGCTTTGGTTCAACAGGGAGGCCTAGATCTGAAACATGGAAGCCTTGAAGTTCTTAGCGTCAAGAACTCCTGTATCCAGGTCGCACCATTTGTCCTTGTCATTGCCTCGGCTTGCAACAGCTGGGTGAAGGGGCATTTGCGGGGCTTGGGGCCTTGCGGTATAGTAAAGGGATTCACAGGTCTTGTTTTCGAGCCATCAACTAAGCAGCATACCTCTTGTGAAGGTCAGGGACTTTGGAGTTTCGGGTTCCCCGGTGCGCTCTCAAAGGTGCTTTGCCAGGTTCAGATCTTTCGGTCGATTGGCTACAGATGTCAAGCGGTCTTCAAGGCTTCACGTTTGTGTAGAAAGCTGAAAGTTTTCGGACGGCAGGATCAAGCGGTCTCCCCTCGAAGTACAAGGGTGCCCTGCATTCTTGGTCTTCTGCCTGTGGCCATAGGTGCTGAGAAGTACGAGGCCTAGCTTCCTTGAAGTCGTAAGTCCCACTTGGCGCAGGCCAGGGCTTGAAAGTAGAGCGTGGCCACAACGATTGTCGTATTGAGTAGCGACTTCACAAGCAATGGGCATTAGACCCCACTCAGGTTTTGGTATGCCGGCTAAGGGTCCAGTCTTCCGGCCGGCGCGGCTGTCCACAATCGAAACGTTCAGTGGTTCTGCCTTTGCATAGTCGTTTGGCTACACTTGACCAAGTTTTGTTTTGACCTCTCAGGGATGGGGTGGTGAGCAGCATCTGTTGTGAGATGAATTCGGCCGCGTCCCAACTCGCGGCCAATGCTGCCGACTTGGTACGCATCATTCGCCTCTGTTTGCTGGTTTCGCCGCGTATTTTGCCCTTGCAAGATGATCTTGGGGCATCTGTGTAGCTGCGAAAGCACGTTGGTCACTTGGGGCACCGGGACGGCGGGAATCATGGGGCTTGCTTGGCCGCCCGCGGGGTCCAGGATTTGCGACGAAGTCAAGGACGCAGGCTTTGGCTCCTTGAAAGTGGCCGGGGCCGGGGCCGCAGGGACAAGGACCCCCAGCTGATGCTCGCCGTCTCGGTGCCCAGAAAGGACGCCCCAGGGCCCAGATGAGCACCTTGTCGCACGCAGATGCTCATGAAGGCTTTTCTCCAAAAGAAAGGCTTCAACCAACTCTAGGGAGCGGTTTATGTCCTGCTTTTGTGCTTGTTTGGTTACAATGAAATAAGCGGCATAAGAACATAAGCACCAAAACAACCAAGAACGAAGCATGAAAACGAACACGTGTCATTTCCTTGGTATGTTTTATCTGTTTCCATTCGCTTCTCCTGTTTTCATGGCAAGTTTGAAACGAAGCAAAGCGAAAGAAAGAAAGCATGGCTGGTGTGTATGTTGACGGTTCCCTGTCAAAGGTTTGCTTTCATCAAAGAGCACACCAGGAACAGGAAAATCTTAGAAACGAAGCAGGCGTGATGAACGGTATGAAGAGAAGCGGATCGCGCCCTTCTTTCATTGTGCTTGTTTTTGTCCTTTTCCCCATTTCGTTAAAGCAAAGCGCGCCTCAGTCTTGCGTTGCTTTTTCTTATTGAATGCGGGCACTTGGGGAACGGAATGGAAGCAAATGACTTCGGTTTAATGGTAACATAGTAACATCAGAAACAAGCGACAGAGAGAGAAGAATTACACAAAGCCATGCATGTTTGCACTTTGTGTTTAGTTCGATTCTTCTCTTTCGCCTCTGGATCGAGGATGTAGTCGAAGTACACACTTGTTATGGTAAACTTGCCCTTTTCCTTTGCTAACGCTTCTTGCCTAGTACTGACAAGAAGATACTGTATGAAGTGATCAGTTTTCTGTATTTGAAACTTGCAGTTATAATTGTGGTGGAATGCAGCGCACGTTAGCCCAAATTAAACAAAGGAAGTATTAGCGAATGAGCTGTTTTGCAGGATCCTGAATCACTCACAACCCAAGTTCAAATCATACCAAAAGGCTTCTTTTTGATGGGTTAACAACACAACCCAGCGAAAGGAAACGAAGCGAACCACTTACCATCACATAGTTAGTTAGTTATGTTTTCCTGTGGCTTTGTTGCATTATAGCCAAAGGTAGTGCGGAAAACAACGGGCGACATGAACCACGCTTCGTTCATTCTTTGCACTGATTTGTGTTATTTTCGTTTCCTTTGATGTCTTTCCTTTGCACACATGACATTATTCTAAACATGTGACTGAAGTGGAACCAAAGGAACGCTAAAAAGGATGAACATTGAGAGAACGAAAACAAACCGAATGGAATGTAATGCGTGGTTTGTTCCATTCAATTTTGCACTTGTTCCCCTTTGACGAAATCTTAAAGTTGTGCTTTTTGTTCAATTAAGATTTCGACATGCGTAAACTTGGAGAATCCTCATCATCGCTATGTCCTTGTGTGCCCTCTCTTTGTTCTTTCGCTTTGCTTGCACTAGAATGAAATAGAAGCAACACAACCCCTCTTGTCTCATGTACTTCATCACTTAATCATGACATGCGCCTGTCTTGTCATTCGCTTGCATTCATTGTAGTTAAATGAGCCCACCGGTATTCAGGCAATGGTAAGTTTGGGAGCGAAGCGAACAGCAAAAGATGCTAGATAACATAATGAAGGTAAACGGGGCGTGCATCATTTATCCTTTTTCCATGACTTTTCTTTCGCATCGTTTGTGTCACCGCCATCATGAGCATCAGCTGGGATCTTTGGCCCTTTTTGCCCCCCCTGCCCGCCCCCTCCCCCCCTCCTGCGCACCGCCCCTCCCCGACCCCCCTTCCCTTCCTCCCTTATCCGTTTTTGGTTCGAGGATTCTGAAGATGGCGATGCTCGCGCCCCCCAACCCGATTCAAAGCAACTGCGAATAGTTTTGGGGAGTGGCCGCTGCTTCGCCGCAGGCGTTCGCGATGACCCCTAAACCTACACCTGAATCGGAAAGCTTTGTAGAGGCCGCAATGCAGTTTCTTCACGGTATGGAACAGTGGCCGCAGCTGCAAGCTGTGGGCACCAGCATGTAGAAATGTCAATTGGTAGTTGGCAGCAGCAGCAGCAGTGGTGTTCGCATTCCCCACTGCCCTCCCAGGCATGGCCTCCATTGGCATTCCTTACTGGAGTACTTCCATTTCTTTGGCGGCGCTTCTATGCCAGCGCTGTGCCCCAGGCCTTTGCATTCAGATCAGGCGGCAGGCGTGGTGGAGTCTAGGCTACAGTACGAAGAAAGTGATTCCAGAGTACAAGAAGCTGACTTAGGGCCTTAGGGTATGTTCTGCTTTGGTTTAGATTCGATCAAGCTCCGGGGTTAAGAAGGTTGTAGGGACTATGAATTTTGGGGTTTTCGGAGATTGTATCCAAGGCCGATGCAGGAGGCCCTGCCAACTTTCGTTAGTCGAGTTTCACATCTTTCGCTGAGCCAAATGAGTCCGAGAATAACATGAATTCTAAGCCTGGTGATGCGGCCCTGAAGCTTTGCAATCAGGTTTTGAGTTGTATTTGGGGAGCGTCGGGTGGAGGAGCTCAGGCGGGTCTCAGGAACAAGCAGGCTGCAATCCTCAACTTCCCAGGTACGGAACGAGACAGATTTCGGTAGTGGTGAGAACTGAGTGGTGCAGGACAGAGCTGAGTGTTGTTTAGAGTCTCGAACTTTGGTTCAGGATGGCCCCGCAGCCCCTACCTTCGCCCAAGCCCGAATTCTGGTGTGACGGGTTCTGCAGCCGTCATGTTGTCGCCAGGCGGAAGCTGCACTTCTTGCCGGGCTGCCAAGCCACGGTATTGAGGGCTGAAACAAAAGCAACCCGAAACCTCAAACTTTCTTGGGCGCAGGTGTTGGCCGGGCTTAACCAGGCAAAGATGCAAAATCGACAGTTCAAGGCATCATCTCGGATTTTGCTTGGTTTCTCCTCTGGTTCTGCCACGACAAGCAGTAGAGCATCTGAAACTCAAAGCCAACTCCGTGTCGCATTTAGGTCTTTTTTGCGTGCCCCCTCAGGGCTTCGAAGATAGTGCGACAGAGCATGTGATGTGAGTTTGGGATTCGTGCGGTGCACACACGCTCTCGTAGAGTCGTGGTGGAGCTGTGCTTATGAAGCAGGAAACGACGCGTCATCGTCATCATCATGTGTGGTTCTGCGTGCGTGCATGTCCATGATGACCATCAGTATTGCGGTAAACACCGTCGCAAATCGTGTTTACGATAACGTCAATAATATAATAGAGTTTGTCACATCTGTCTGTTCGTCACTGCGATTCGTCACACGTTCTTCAGACG
The DNA here is from genome assembly GCA_905221615.1 of Symbiodinium sp. CCMP2592. Lineage (NCBI taxonomy): Eukaryota > Dinophyceae > Suessiales > Symbiodiniaceae > Symbiodinium > Symbiodinium sp. CCMP2592. The sequence continues at coordinate 290,615 of CAJNDT010000155.1, forward strand.
AGTCCCCAGCCGCATAGCCGCTTCCTTGACTCCGTGACTGCGAACAGTACCCCAAATCGCTGGTTGACTCTCAACTTTTTCATGCCTGGAGCACCGGGCTACGCATGCATGCATACCGAGGAAACTGAGGAGGGCACTATCGCGGGCATGGTCTGAATGCAGTGCCTTTGTTTGGGACAGCCCCACAGCAAGTGTATACTGCCTTCGGACTGGCCCAAAAGTGACCAGAATTTCAGCTTCTAGATGCTCCAGTGCATGTCTTGGCTTAAGGCTCCTGGTTTGCGATTTGGGGTTTAAACGGTTCAGATGTTCTGCCGACGATGTTCAGCGTGTAGGAAGTCCTCGTCCTCGCTTGAGCTCTTATTCTAGGCGGGGTTGAGGGTGTTGAAGGTTTTTGCGGGTGTTGGGGGTGTGATGGTGTTGCAGTGTTCAGGATGTTATGTGTGTTTTTTGGTTGTGCATATGTTGATGGTTTTCGAGGGCGTTGAGGGTTTTGAGGCTGGGGTTGTCGGAGCTTGCGTTTTTATCCGAGGGTGTTGAAGGTTCTCACGTGTCTCCAGTCCGTTACAAGCTTTTGCGGGTGTTGAGGGTGTGACGGCCTTGTTGAGAATGTTGAGAGTGCGACGGCATTTGGGGTTTTAGAGAGTGGTGGGAAGGGTTGTTGCAGGTGTGAAAGGTTCATGCGGGTGTTGCGGTTTTAGAAGGCGCTGAAGGTTTTTTGAAGGCGTTGTGGGTGTTGACGGTTTTGAGTGCGTTGAGTTTCTTGTG
>CAJNDT010000156.1:0-87500 GCA_905221615.1 Symbiodinium sp. CCMP2592
CTCAGGCCATAGGCCCGCCCACCCCTCCCTCCCTCCCTCCCTCCCTCCCTCCCCCTCTCTCTCTCTCTCTCTCTCTTTCTTTCTTTCTGCAGGGCTTAGGGGTCGTCCGGCCCTCAGGCCATAGGCCCGCCCAACCCTCCCTCCCTCTCTCTCTCTCTCTCTCTCTCTCTCTCTTTCTTTCTTTCTTTCTGCAGGGCTTAGGGGTCGTCCGAGGGGTCGTCCGACCCTCGGGCCATAGGCCCGCCCAACCCTCCCTCCCTCCCTCTCTCTCTCTCTCTCTCTTTCTTTCTGCAGGGCTTAGGGGTCGTCCGACCCTCAGGCCATAGGCCCGCCCAACCCTCCCTCCCTCTCTCTCTCTCTCTCTTTCTTTCTTTCTGCAGGGCTTAGGGGTCGTCCGACCCTCAGGCCATAGGCCCGCCCAAAACATCCCTCCTCCCTCTCTCTCTCTCTCTCTCTCTCTCTCTCTCTCTCTCTCTCTCTCTCTCTCTCTCTCTCGCTCGCTCTCTCTCTCTCTCTCTCTCTCTCTCTCTCTTTCGCCAGGGCTATGGTGTAGGGGTTTTACCCCTCTCTCTCTCTCTCTCTGGCCATAGGGGGTTGGTTCAGCAACCCAGGCTGGACCATGTCCGTAGTACAACTTTCATGTGGACATCATTTCCCGTTGCTGACATACGCCGTCGGGTTCGTTCTTCACGTGAAGCAAGTCAAGAACTCCAGATTCTAGTCGAGATACCTGTGCCAAGAACAACTCTCTTACACATGGGCCAGCTTGCATTCGCTCTGCTTCTTTCGCTCTCTGTCCTTTCATTCGCGAGGTGGGCACAAGCTCCACCTTCCATGGATGGTGACGACAGGAAGTAAAGATATCCACACGTCCGCGAAGCCGGGAGCCGCACCTCGCGGCCTGCAAGGCTCAAGACGAGCACCCGGATGCCGCCCAGCGGAGAGCCGACCTCGGCCTCTACAGGTCACTTTCAAATTCAAATTGGGCAAGACTTACACCATTCTCAATTCTAAACGTAGTAGTAAACAAATCCTTTGCGAGTCTACAGTAAGAGGGTTTAGGATCTTGCTTTGCTAGACGGGTCTGGGGGTCGCGGCGTTCAGCACTTGGAGTCGAGCCTCCTGAATCTTCTCCTCGAGAAGGCTACTTGGGGAATCGGGGGCATCGTCTCCGACAGCTTTCTCCGGCCGATCCGGCGCCGAGGCCATGGGCATGTGTGCCACCCGCTGTTGCTCAGCAAAGCAGGTTTTGGAGCCCTGCGCCGGAAGGCAAGGGAATCAAATCAATGAATTAAGCCGCCGTTATCGCTGATTCTGCGGTCAAGAGGCTGCTCTACGCTCAGCTCAGCCATGACTTAATACCACATGCACTTTGAATTTACAGCATCCCGGAATTGGCCTACCACATGAAGGGTCACGGCTCAAACAGCCCGGATTCTGCCCAGCCCTGAGCAACTTGAGCCCAAGAGTTTTCCGAAAAGACTTTCGCGCATTTTCCATGAGTTCAGCTCAAAGCTTCTAAGGTTCACTTGCCCAAGCGGCTTTAAGTGGGCTCAGCTATGTCGGCTTGGGTAGCCTTGTTGTTTTCCTGGGTTCCTGTGCCACTTGCCTGACAAGTCTTGAATTATGCGAAGATCTGTGTTTGGGTCATGGCCTTAAGTGCAGGCTCCATCATCTCGCAACCTGTCAGCTCGTTTGGCCTGATGGCCCTGAGCCGCAGATCTCATCCCAAACCCTGTTGATGCCTAAGCCAAGCTCGAGAAAGGCGCCGATGCTGCGAAGAACAAAAAAAGCAATCCTGACCAAAGAAACCGAAGACCTATGCTTCGGCCGGTATATAGAGTAGTAGGGGCCCTGATAGTCCGTTTGGGGGATGTTGCCGCGTAACTGGTTGCATCTGCTACGGTACTCTCCTGCACACTGCACCGGGCCTAGCCCCCGAGCCGGCTGGCTTGATGCACTCGTCCGACAACGCTTAACAAAACTGCAACCTGAAACACCTAAAAAACATCCTGCGACGACCCCTCTGTCACCATGCCTGATAAGCCCTGAAGTAATCTTCATGCCTCTAAAACTACTTCGAAGCTTCTGGTAACTGTTTTGCTGAAGTTCGAGCGTTATTGTCCGGCCTTCTCCAGCCACACCAGAACTTGCAGAACTGAGCTTGTCAAATACCTCGCAGGGTGGGGCAAGCTGCCGGGTGCTCGGTTTGCGATTCTGTCATCATATGTCTGCAGCACACGTCGAAGGGCAGTTGTCTTTCTCTCGCTTTCTGTGTGTGTATATATATATACATATACGTTCATATGTGTGTATATATATATACATATTGCATTGAATCATCAAGTATACGGTATGGTCCCCCGCAAGATCCACGCACACCCCCTCTCTTCCACTCGCGAGCATGCTGCGAGGTGTCTCGATCCTAATCCTAACTGTTCCACATACTCAAAATTCCGCGCATTTATTGTTCATTGCATGTTGTCAAAGTCTTTACATTACATAGATCCAGCAGGAGCGAGTCAGAGTAGAAACACATAGATGAACTAAAATGAGATCATGCGTCTGGTTGGGACAGGAATGCATGATAGCCGAGTCTGCTGACGAAGACCTGAGGCAGCTTCTGCATGCCGCCTCTGTGTCAAAAATGGGCGCTTGCCGATACGAATAGCAGGGCCGTGTAATGCTGGCGAAGATGTACAGAAGCATTCAAATTCCGCGCATGCTGGTAAAGGTCTTATGCTGCCGTGTAAAATTTAGAGCAAGTGAACGTTACAACTGCAAAAAATACCTGTTCCTGTTTCCTAGTATGGGATAAAGGGTGGATCAACTGAATCTTCTGGCTCTCCCAAGAAATACAGATTTTCCCGCCTCCCCGTCAGACTTAAAGAAGCCATCTTGTCTCGACGGGTATAGAATGGCTTCTCTCATGTGTGGTTGCTAAGGGATGGAGACGTTGCTGTTGAAAGAAGGCCAGTGGTGGATCGGTGGATCTTGGGGGAAAGTATGTGTGTGTCCATATATATATATATATACAGATATATATACATGCATACTTTCATAAATCTAATCAGTATCAACGAACAGAAACGTGCACCTATATATGTATGTCTGTACGTCTGCATGTATGCATGTAAAAGAGATCTTGACACTCATCTCCCTCTGGCTTTCTCTAGACTTGTAGAATACAAGATTCGGTCCAGTTTAAGCTTCAAAGGTGGCTGTTTCCGCGCAACCAGATCCTCGAGTTTGATGTCCAGGTCGTCGGAAACTGTCATGACTGCAGCCAGGTTATGCGAGTCCTCATAGTCCCAGCTTGCAATGCTCCAGAGAGTCAGAAGCTTTTCGTTGGCAAAGAATGCCTTAAGGCAGGGAGTGTGCACCCACTTAGGCCCTTAAGCCCTAATCACTCATCTGAAGGAATGCCCTTTCGTACAATTACATGGTCTACGGCTTGCAGGTTCGACAAATTAGAGTGCGATGTTGCCGTTTACTCGGCAAGTAACGTAGCCATCGTCAACAAGTTGGTTGCTCCGGACGATCAGGTCCAGTCCCAGCTCTGCAGAGAACTGCTGCACCACGTCTTCACCAAACGTACGCGCAATATCCAGCGGACCCTTGTACCAGCCGCTCCGAGTCTCTGGCTGAGCAAACAGCAGGTCACAAAGAAGGCCTTCTTCGGGTACGTGGCGTGGACGCTCCAACTCCTGGATCCGATCGAAACTGGTGAGATCGGGGGAAAGCCCGCTGCTTACACAGAAGATCTTCTCGCGAATCAGAGCACACACCGGCATGCAGTTAAACACATCCACGAAAGCTTTCCAAAGCTTAACGTGGAATCGTCGATGGCACTCGTCGTAGAAGCCAGAAGCCCGGCTCGTGGCTGCATTGTCTTCTTGGCCCCGTAGCAAAAACAAATTCTCAGGAAACTGAGCCTTGAACACGAAAAGCAATGCCATCGTTTCGATGCTCCGCGGCGGCCCCTTGCTTACATAATTGCCCAGAAACAAATAGCGTGTGTCAGGAAGGCTTCCGCATCTCTCAAGAAGCTTGACCAGCTGATCAAAGTGGCCATGCATATTACCAACAACACACATTGGCGGCTCGAGTTTCAGCAGCATTGGCTCCGACAGAAAGACTTCTTTGCAGTGGCAGCACAAGGTCCAGAGATCAGACTCCTGCAACTTCCCGGGCCGCGTCAGATATCTTGGGTGCAGGAGACCGGCCAAGAGCTTCTCAAAATCTGGCAGTATGCGCGTCATGGTCACCGCAACCGGTTCAGCAGAAGTCCATCCCAACCTGAGCCGCATGTACTTAGTACTTACTAGTTTGAGTCCGAGCTACATTACACGTCATAGCCTGCGTGCTCAACGACCTCACGACCTGCTAATGCTCTCACCATTGAAGTCGGGCACTGCTGGCAAGAGGTCGCATCCTTCAAGATGCAGCTGCCAAAGGACAGTTGCTGGAGGCGCACGTGCGGACCACCCGCGGCTGCCACCAGACTCTTAAGCTCGCGCACTGTGGTCGCGTCTGCTAAAGCACATGACAGCACCTGGGAAGTTGGCGGGAACATGTTGCTGTTGCTGTCTTACTGGGGGCGCTTATGGGGGGGCCGAGCCGTTTTCGGGCAGGGAACTCTAATCTGCAAGTTATTGTTGTGCAGCAAGCACACAGTGACATCCAGTCCACAAGGACTTGTTTTGGCAGGACACTTGAAACTTGGGATTCGAGGTTGCCAATTCCTGTTCTGCGGCAGGCGGTCGCAGAATGCCATTCTTTAGGTTGCGCAGGGGTGCGTACGTAAGATTTTGCTTGCATTCCGGTCCTCCAAGGCCCGACGACGAACTTTATTTTGTAATGTCTCGTACTGGAAATGTGTGATAAAATGTCTGTGAAGCTCTTGCAAGTGGCAAAATCTCCTCTGTTTCGTTCACGAATTGCATCATAATCACTCCCAAGCGAAAGAGACCATGGACCATGGCTGGGTACTCCAGCATATGCATAGGCTTTAGGAGGCACTTTTCTCACTACCCGGGGAATGCACCTCGCGGCCCGCGAGGTTCAGAACAGTCACGCTTATGTCGTCCGCCTTCGCCGCCTCCCGAGCTTCCAACGACGGGTCTCCGGTCTGCTGCTGCACCTCCTTCGTACTTCTTTCTCCCATGGCAGGCCTGAGCCTTCGTAGGTTTGTGGCCGCAATACACGGCCGCCGAGTAGGAACGAGGGAGGCTTATGATGTGTTGCGACTGATTTGAGGAACAATGCCGCAGATTAAACCTGCAGCTTGGAAGGGGTCAGGGCAATGCCTACAGGTGGCATTTCCTCGTCGCTCCTGACAGCCATGTCTGTGTAGGCATTGGGGGTGCTTCGCTCTACTGCGGAACGGCCGCAGTGTGTCTACAAAGATTTATGGAGCACGCGATGTGGGACACCTAATCTGATCTGACTTGCCGGTTTCTTGAGTATCCTGCCCTGAGGAAAGATCTTCATGGCATACATCATCGAGAAGGACTATATCACAACAACAAATGAAAGAGGCAGGAGAACCACAGTTTGATGGATAGGTCGCCCTTCTGCAACAGCAGCTGCCGCATGGTAATCTTCCAAGGGTTGAAGGGATGTCGAAACTCGGATGCTCTCAATTCGAAATCGTGTGGCCCACAACCTCAAAGTCCTCAAGCTTTTAGCGCTACTTGGAAGTTGCCTCAGGTCGTGGCCCGCTCTGCGAAGCCAAGACACATGCCCTTCAGCAAGGCCTGTAGAATGAATTCTTGGGGGTCGTTCTCAGGCAGCTGTTCCCCGAGGGGCAGTTTCGATTGGAAGCTTAACGCCTGTCGCAGTACCGGCCGCACAAAGTGACGGAATTCAGAACACGCCCTTTCCGCCAGAGCTGTTCCAGAGCTTAGGCTTAGGATTTAATGGGCATACCACGAGCTTCTGCTTGGGGTGGGAGTGTGGGTCAGGTGGGGCTTCAACAACTTAGAGGTCTTCTGGTCATACAAGCTATGAAAGCCCTACCGGGGCAGCTCTGAAAGGCGTCGCACATTCATTTTGAATGTGATGTCGCTTACCAGCATCAGCCCAGAACGACTCCCAGGATCTGATGATGAAAGAAGGACTCAAGTTTTAAAAACCCTGCTGAACCTTGCAACCAATACACCTGGCTGCTGAGATGATGGGGGCCAATTTCAAATCCAAGCACTGGTCTTGTCATGCTTCGAGGGCCTGGGCTTTGCGGGGAGGTTCCACCTCACCACCAGAGGACCCTACGATGATGTAGCCAGGCCAAGTCTTCCTCGCGAGTACATTACCCGCGCAGAATTGCGCTTTTTCCTTCGGGCGGCGCGAAAACTCTCAGTTTGCTGCAGCGCTTGGCCCTGTGTCGGTCAACCATCGCTGCCGCCAGTTCTCCTGGAAAGAAGAAGTTTCATAAGCCTGTGGTTTTGCTTTTGTGTTGACCAGTCGCTTGTGGCTCAACATGCCGCCTGGGCCATCTTCAGAAATGGCCATAGCCTGCCATAGCGGAAGAAACAATATTCAAACGTTTGCATGTTTAATGAGAATTTCTTTAACCTGAGGGCTCGCGGTGCGTCGGCTTCAGTTTTCGGGGTTCCGGACGTATGGGTGCTTTCCAAGCATCGGCGTCACTAAATTGACATTTCATTCCTATCTGTTATCCCGAATTAGCAGAGTGGTACTCGTCGTCGCCGTCGCCGCAGTAGTAGCAGTAGCAGTAGCAGTAGCAGTAGCAGTAGCAGTAGCAGTAGCAGTAGCAGTAGTAGAAAATGTAGTAGTAGTAGTAGTAGTAGTAGTAGTAGTAGTAGTAGTAGTAGTAGTAGTTGTAGTAGTAGTAGTAGTAGTAGCAGCAGTAGGAGTAGTAGGAGTAGTAGCAGTAGTAGTAGTAGTCGTCGTAGTCGTAGTCGTAGTAGTCGTCGTAGTGGTAGTAGTAGTAGTAGTAGTAGTAGTAGTAGTAGTAGTAGCAGCAGCAGCAGCAGGTAGCTTAGCGAGCAACAAGAGCAGGAGCAGTAGGTGCCAGTGGTGGCAGTAGTACTAGTGGTAGTGGTGGTAGTAGTAGTAGTAGCAGCAGAAGTGGAAGTAGTAGTAGTAGTAGTAGTAGTAGTAGTGGTAGTGGTAGTAGCAGTAGTAGTCGCAGTAGCAGTATAGCAGTACGGCAGTAAAGCAGTGCAGCAGTAGCACTGTAGCATTGTAGCACTGTAGCAGTAGCAGTGTAGCAGTCTAAGTGTAGCAATGTCGCAGTGTAGCAGTAGTAGCAATAGCAGCAGCAGTAGTAGTAGTAGTAGCAGCAGTAGTAGTCGTAGTAGTCGTAGTAGTAGTTTTTCACTCGCATGGCACGCCTGACAGCTCCGCGAGGACTAGTAGTAGTAGTAGTAGTAGTAGTAGTAGTAGTAGTAGTAGTAGTAGTAGTAGTAGTAGTGGTAGTAGTAGTGGTAGTGGTAGTGCTAGTGATAGTAGTCGTAGTAGTAGTAGTAGTAGTAGTAGTAGTAGTAGTAGTAGTAGTAGTAGTAGTAGTTATAGTAGTAGTAGTAGTAGTAGTAGTAGTAGTAGTAGTAGTAGTAGTAGTAGTAGTAGTAGTAGTAGTAATAGTAGTAGTAGTAGTAGTGGTAGTAGTAGTGGTAGTGGTAGTGGTAGTGGTAGTAGTGATAGTAGTAGTAGTAGTAGTAGTAGTAGTAGTAGTAGTAGTAGTAGTAGTAGTAGTGATAGTAGTAGTAGTAGTAGTAGTAGTAGTAGTAGTAGTGGTAGTGGTAGTGGTAGTGGTAGTAGTAGTAGTAGTAGTAGTAGTAGTTGCAGTAGCAGTAGTAGCAGTACTCAACACAGTAGTAACCCTAGAAGCAGTGGTAGCAGTAGCAGTAGCAGTAGCAGTGGCAGTGGCAGCGGCAGTAGCGATAGCAGTAGCGATAGCAGTAGCAGCAGCATCAGCAGCAGCGCTAGCAGTCGCAGTAGAAGTAGCAGTAGCCGCAGTAGTAGTAGTAGTAGTAGTAGTAGTAGTAGCAGCAGCAGTAGTAGTGGTAATAATTAATAATCGTGGCAGTAGCAAGTAGTAGTTGTGGTGGTGGTAGTAGTAGTGTAGATTGGCTGACGACGAAGACCCCCACTCCTCAAGGTGATCTGACCCCTCTGCTTTGTACGAAGTTGTCCGCCTGGTGCTTTCTAGAGGAGGATCAGGGGGAGGAGCATCAGCAGTAGTATTGGCTCTTGGTAGGAAGAGTAGGAGCAGGAGGAGGAGGAGGAGGAGGAGCCGAAGTAAGTACTAGCTTACTAGCAGGCGTTGAAAATGTCGCAGAAACTCCAACCCACGGCCCATCCGGGTTCTTGCAGCGTCTCCTTCTCCTCAGACAGGATAGGACGAGGTCGGGCACGCTTCTTCCTCGTCTCCGTCGGGGCGAAACCCTCGTCGGGTGAGCCCAAGAGTGCCCAAGAGGGCGTAGCAGCTGTATAGTCCTGCAATGTTTGGGCCGCTCGCACTCAGACGGACCAGGCGAGGCATATGCTTGGAGGGTTTGGGGCTTCGGGTCTAGGAAGTTCCATGCTCAAGGGAGACTGAAAGTGCTTCAATCAAACGGGCGTTTGTTGCTTAAACTCTTTGTTCGATCCTTCCGAGAATGCCTTCACTCAGCACCAGCTCCTACAAGCCGAGTGCTTCCAACCTGCAAAAAAGATCAGGGAACTGGATCAAGCTGCCTTGAATAAGGAAAACATGCATACCAAGATCCTTGTAAACACATGCGCAATCTCTTCATCCGGTCCTCTCATCCTTCAAAAACGTTTCACCCGCAGGAGACCATACATACTCTGGAACATGCCATCTATAGCGCGGGATAAAAGCGTACAGTGGGTAATTTAGAGCCGGCAGATTTTGATGGCCCGAGCCCCATCTCTCCTGTGCCGTCAACTTCGCATCCTCCCAGGAGTCGGCAAAATGCTCGAAGTCGATCCAGGTCCTCTTGACATCTACAGGGTTCAACATCTTCGATGCAGTCTTGACCGGCCGTTCGCAAGTCTGTAAAACTAAAGGGAGCACGCGATAGCACGTGGAATAATCAGCATGGTAAACGAAAACAGAAACGGGGACGACATCCAAGATCAACCCATGAAGCCCTAACGCCAACCGTGGTCTCGTGAGCTCCAGTCGTTCAAGCTTCACAGCCCTGATTTCAAGGGAACCTGAGGATCTCGGCCTTAGGCTTGAGGCTCGCGGCCTCGCACCCCAGTACGAAGAATGAGGAATCCCAGCCCGAAGCCCCCATTTGTCCATTCAGTGTTTCCCAAGCAACGGTGTAAGGCCTAGGAAAACACGAACACCCGGTGAGCCCAAAATGCTCCTCCAGCCATCGCCATCGCGGAAGCGTTCGGATGCCACCAAAGCCGAATTCGAGTGCCTAGTCTCTTGAGACTTTTAAGATTGGCAGTGCATTTAGTTGCCGAAAAACAGCCGCGAGAACTCTGGCACATCAGCATCAACTCAAGATGATGAGTGGGGTTAAGTAAGCCTAAACTAGGCAATGTTTAAACCCCTGAAGCCCCAAAACACACTGAAGTGCGAGCCTCCCTCCGTGTATTTAATCCATCCATCCATCCCTACATACCTACGTACGTTACATACATACATACATGCATACATACATAGATGCATACACGCATACACGCATACATACATACATACATACATACATACATACATACATCACACATAAACATACGCATACACATACACGCCTATGTTCATATGATTGATCTATCTGTCTACACCCTTTTCATTTATTGTGTATGCATGACATTTCATGCATATCTAGCAAACCCGTCTCTCGCGCGTTCTCTCTCTCTCTCTCTCTCGCACTTTTCTGTTCTCTCTGCTGGGCTTCAGGGTCGTCGTGCGACCCTCAGGCCATTGGCCTGCCCAAGTCGGCCACGCTCAGTCCTGTACTTGACAGTTCACCAGAGAGAGCATGGCAGGCACGGCCCTGGGCTGTGGCAGGAGCTGGTACCGGTAGAAGGTCTGAACTCTGACGTCAGGTGTCACCGCCCTCCCCGTCAACGATGTAGCGCTTTGGTCTCTCCCCCCAGGTACTGAACGGAATGATGGCTCGGGCGATCCACACCCGGGAACAAAGTCCGGATTTTGAATCCCATTCCACCCTCTGAGCAGACGTACTTGCGAATGAAATTCTCGAGGAGGAGGGCGCCTTGAGCCAGAATTCAGAAAGGCTTGAGCCACAATTCTCTCTCTCCGTCTCTCTCTGAGTGTCGGCCTGCATCCAGAGGGTCACGCAGTGATATACAGAGCTGCCAGCGCTACTCTACCCATCATGCCGTTTCACTGCACACGGACTCCTCTACAGCCAATCTACAGCGCCAGTAACAGAATGTTGTCTAGCATTCAGAACCATTATTTTCATGATGAAACTCCCAAAGTTCCCTCGGCTGGCATCAGAAACTCAAGTTACTCGTGCTCACACGCCAGGCTGTAGCCTCTCAGTTCGGCAGCCAAGGAAGAGGCGAACCTGGTGGCATTCGGCCCTACACGGGCTTAAGTGCTGTATGTAAAAATCGCGGAGTCCAGGGTCCTAAGTCAAGAAGGCGTGCCTCTTCAGCCCTCGACCGCGACTACCTAAAGCCTTGAAGTGTCAATCCACAACCCATCCAAGCCAAAGCAACTCTGTTACAGAAATCCAAGAGGCTGCTTCACTTCCAGGTGAGTAGGCATGTTCCTGGGCGGCTCTGGGGTGTAAAGTCTTTCTGCCTGCACCCTACATCCTAAACCTAAACCCGACCCGCTCCGGAGTGCCAGCGAACACTTGGAGACTTTTTTGAAAAACAGTCCTACTACAAGCAGCCCAGTAGACCATAGTGCCCGGCCGTGGGATTCTGTGCCGGGGCCGACCGATGATCCCGTTAAAGATCCGAGTTTAGGAACTCTAAACACAATCCTCAACCCTACACCATCTCTTCCGGCTGAAGCTCATGGTGCCAAGCCCCGTCTTGGAGAAGAGCCCGGCCATGGTGACGCCCTTCGCCAGTTCCGGCGGATATTACTCGTGTCTTAGTTTTCTTACCCTTGGTTAGTCGGGAATGGAGGAATGGGGTACAATATTAACTATAACTATAACTATAACTATACCTGTAACTATAACTATAACTATAACTATAACTATAACTATAACTATAACTATAACTACTACTACGACGACTACTACCATTGTTCCATTCCCTACTAACCAAAGGTAGGTTTTTCATATTGAAAAGAGGAACCCCGTGCGATGCTTACTTCGCTCGTGCGCTTGTATAGCTAAGCTAGCTGGTTAGCTAGTTGGTTAGTTAGTAGGATCTAGTTACAGCCAACTGGTCCAGCAATAGGTTCATCAGTTCACTACTCATTTCCTAAATTAATACGTTGGTGAATTATTGGATTTATAGGGTGCATGTCTGGGGGTGCTTGGTGTGATAGGAATTACCTGTGGGATTGAGAGTGGTGTGGGCGGTTCAAGAAGACCCCCCTTCTCAAGTCACACGTCCCCAATCGCAAAGCCCCAGGTGGCAAATCCGAATGCCTACCTGGACCTCCTAAACAGCAACAGTTTGCTCAAACCCAAAACCCTGCGGCGTGGCAGAAGCTTTACGGCCGAGAGCAAGAAACCACCTTGACTTCGACGAAGTCCGGCTCGCATCGCCTGCCAGGGCTTTGAGACTCGGACTTTTTGAGGCTTTCGCGTCAGCTAAGGGTGCTCCAGACCGAAACGCAGCTGGAGGGGCTGAAACATCTGAAGCGAGCAGCACTCTTTGCGCATGCACGGACGGCATTTTGACAGGGTCTCCTAGACAGAAGATACTGCCTTATCTGGTTTGGGAGGCTAGCGGCGGAGTACGTGCTAGGGTTAGTGCTTAGAGTCAGGGTTTGGTCGAAGAGTTCCAGCCCAGCTCGACCGATACAGCGTTACAGAAACAGAAAGCAGCAGCTGGGTAGGGAGCCACGTGCAGGATCCGAAGGTCACAACTTTCTTCAGAAAGGCTCTGGATTGGCCTGAGCAAGGCCGCCCACTGGGATGGGGAGCCCATGTTCACGTCTCGCATCAGTGTAAGTCTGCACACCGTCCGCCTGGGTTTGGGTCAGACATTAGACAACGAGACTGAAAGACACTCGGAAGCGACAATTATTTGCGCTGTGAATCAGACGATTCCTGTAAGTATGTGCCAGGTTCCTGAACAGAAAAAGCGAGGCGCTCGCGTCGATCACGGAGAATCTCCAATGATTCCAGGTATCTCTCCCAGAAATCCTGTCAAGCAGAAACGGTTCGCTAGGCGATACGTGAACTACAGCAACAGCACGAAATCATTGGTTCAAGAAATTGAGCCCCTCGAACAGCCGGGCGACAAAGAAATATACATGTAAAATGCGCATTCAAAATAAGAAATCCAGGGTACCCTGGACTCGGTGTGCCAATTTCTGATGTTCGCACAAAAAAGTAAACCAGGAAACTAAGGGAGTAGTAGATTTCGCATTCCAAAAGCTCGGCGCCAAACCCTTGCAAAGGAAACCACGAAATGAGCGCACAGGAGGAGAGCCCACAGGACTTTCCATTCCAGCTCATGTGCTTATCCACTCGGGCATGGCATCCTTCAGACTCGTGAAACGCCATCATATCGATCCCTTTTTTGACACAGCTTGTAATCAGCCCTTACCAGAACCCACCAAAATGAGACATCGAGCCCCTCAAGTTCTTATGTTGGTGGTTTTTTCCTATATGGCAAAGCTTGATTTAAGCCCCTATTAAGCCCTTACAAAGCCTCCAAAGCTGTGATTAAGGTTTTATTACGGCGTCTGCTTTTAAATACACGGATATTTAAATAGGTTAAACAAATATATTACACTACCTCCGTGAAACATCGCCCGGGCCCGCCTCGGAATAAAATATCCGGAGATTGGCAGATGATTGGTGGGTTTGGGGTTTAGGATTTTGGGGTTCAGGGTTTTTTTGACACTCACTCTCGGACAAGCCTGGCAAGGTCTGCAGAAGTAGGTTCGACGATCTTCATTAACATCCCGTAAGTCGGTTCACTTACAGGGCTGCTGTCAGACACGACCCTGAAAACGCCAGCCCCAACTGCACAAGCATAACGGAATGGGTCCCAACTGACAGCAGACTCCCAGAGCACAAACGCTAAACCCAACAAACCCACCACCTAGTTCCGTACTCCGGGAGCCCGGTGAAACAAGACTGGCTTCACAACGAGTTGACTTTCGTTGGTTCATCTACAACTCAGGCTTCACTGAATCATGCACAACGCTTTGCAAAGGATCGCAGCAGTCAGGACAGCGAACAGGATCACGCAACGGGTTTAGGGTTTAAGGGGTTAGGGTTCAGGTAGAAGCCAAACCTTTCAGCTTTAGGTTCAAGCCAAACCGAGCCAGCCCTCCAGCCTTGCTCAAGCCTTCCAGCCTTCCTCCAGCCTCAAGCCCCAGCCCTCCAGCTTCCAGCCTTCCAGCCCCAAGCCTCCAGCCCCCTCCAGCCCCCTCCAGCCTTCCTTCCTTTAGCCCAGCCCTCCAGCCTTCCAGCCTTCCCCAGCCCTCCAGCCCTCCAGCCTTCCAGCCTTCCAGCCTTCCAGCCCTCCAGCCCTCCAGCCCTCCAGCCTTCCAGCCTTCCAGCCCTCCAGCCCCAGCCCTCCACCTGCCCCTCCCGCTCCTTCAGACTGCCACGCCGGGCCTAGGACAGGAGCATGAGCTGACTCCTTCCCACTGCCGCTCTCGGCCTAGGACAGGAATCACTCGCTTTCCGAAGGATCCAGACGCACGAAGAAGATGGCCTGCCAGTTGAGGGTTTAGGGGTTTAGTTGATTGGGCCTTAGAATTTAAGGTTTTAGGTATAGGGGTTTAGGGTTCAGGGTTTGGGGTTTAGGGTTGATCGTCTTCGATCCCCTAACATTCGTTCTGGATCAATGAAAACATCGTTTGCAAATGTTTTCGCAGTAGTCCGTCTTTAACAAATCCCAAAATTTCACCTCTGACAATTAAATACGAATGCCCCCAGCTATCCCGATCGAACATTACGTACCTCAGCTCTTGAAGTCCTATCATATTATTCCATGCTAAAATTCAAGGCAATCGCTTGCGTGAAACACTCTAATTTGTGTCTTAAATACCGCACCACACAATGAAGTGCAGATACGTTCTTCAAGAAGATGTTAAGGCTGAGCCAGATGCACACCCACGACAAGGAAGCGAGACTTGGAGGTTCTAAGAGGGTGAGCCCCATACACAGCAACTCGAAACCTTGCGCCTTCAAACCAGAACCCTGAATCCCAGAGCCCATGAGCCTAACACCCAAAAGCCGTAAGACCAAAGAAAGCCCCAGACGTTGAACCCTCTCAGTCGTTGCTATGGGCTGCGGGGCTGTTTCATCGCTGCGTGTTTCCTTTCTTGCCCTTTGCAAGCTGTCCCGCGCGTTGCGTTGCAGCTTTGCTTTCACTGATGGGACAGCTGTGAGCGTGCTTGCCCTGTCCCCTGTACAGGTATACATTCTTAGCAGCAGCATTGAGGAAGCAGCCGGCCTTTCCGCATGTGATACGGCCGTCAAGAATCCTGATGTCATGCTCAGCACTTGCATCTCCAGTGTCACGCGCAGGTCTCTTCTTGGATGCTGTAGACTGGTGCCTGGCTCGTCTAGCTTGCTTCCTGTTGGCAGAACCGAAGGCGCTGTAGGCGCAAGGCTTTGTTCGATGCCAGCTCGCGACGGCAACGGCGGAGAGCCTGGTGCCAAAAGCGAAGACGAAAACGGGCCGCTTCGCTGAGGGGCGCTCGGAAAACAGGGCAGCGGCACAGAGCCTGAACCGGTGTCCTAAAATGTTCTAGGTTTGGGACTCAAAAAGAGTTAGTATTAGTTATTATTGATAAATTTTGGGTTGTTCTGGGCTTTGAGGCAGCATAGTATTTCAACCAAAGCCTGAGGCTGGAGAAGAAGCGAAGAGCACTTGCAAGGGCAAGTCTTCCTCAGCACCTGCATCTCCATCGTCGCCAGGCACCGGTCTCTTCTTGGGTCCTTTTGCTGGCAAGACTGGCTCCACCTCCGCCTTTGCAGCAGTGCCACGAGCAGAAGTAGAAGAGGTCATGACAAAGTAGCCTGGGCAGCCGATCTGCGCACCTCGCCAGAACTGTCCGTGCAAACGTCTTTCAACCGTCTTTCAATTGCTTCCGTTCCACATTTGCCGTCTCGAGCCCCTGCTTCCATA
The DNA here is from genome assembly GCA_905221615.1 of Symbiodinium sp. CCMP2592. Taxonomy (NCBI): domain Eukaryota; class Dinophyceae; order Suessiales; family Symbiodiniaceae; genus Symbiodinium; species Symbiodinium sp. CCMP2592. The sequence continues at coordinate 15,244 of CAJNDT010000156.1, forward strand.
AGCCTTGCTTGTAGGTCTGGCGTTGCAGTATCTTCTCTTCCAAGCACCCGGCATAGACAAGGCGCGTGACGAAGCAGGGCTTTGTTTGTCCCAAGCGCCACACGCGTGCCTGCGCCTGGGCGTCTAGATTGGGATTCCAGGCTGGCTCCATGAGCAGCATGTGCGCTGCAGCCGTCAAGTTCAGCCCTGCTGCTCCACATCCTTTGCTCAACAGCAAACATTTGATTGATGCTTTCGTGCTGAATGCGGTCAAGTGCTCATCGCGGTCCTTCTGGTCGCCCAGAAATTCAACATACTCCACGTCGATTTCCTCCAAGATTTCCGACACGGCCCGGAGCACGTCCAGCCGAGAAGAGCAAATGATGCATTTGCCCTCGCACGCGCGAAGCCACGTCCTCACATAGCCGAACTTGAACCAGCGGACATAGCGTGGTGTGTTTAAATTTGTTGCTCACAGGGGCTTTGGAATCAAATCTTGAAAACTACCGATGCAGTATTGGGGAACCCCCAAAACCTGAACACGCTTATGAGATTCTAGCCGAATGAAATTCTCCAGCGCCCCCCTGAGATGGCCTAATAAGGCCTCAATACGGCCTGAATAACAGCTTTGCAGTTTAATAAGGGCTTAAATTAAGCCTTGCCATACAGGAAAAACCGCATTTCCTAAATTTAAGGATTTGAAGGGCTCGATTTCTCATTTTGGGGGGTTCTGGGCTTGCCTAGTACGGGCTTAATAAGGCCTTAATAACAGCCTTGGAGGGGCTGGGATTAATATGGTGGTGTGCCCGAGTGGATAAGCACACGAGCTGGGATAGGAGGTGCTGCGGGGTCGAACCCTCCTGTGTTCTCATTTCTTGAATTTGTCTTTATTTGCTGCCGTTTCAAATTAAGAAAGTTGGGTTAAGAAATCCAGGATACCCTCAAATCCCGAAACGTTTTTTTACGAGAAAAAGGTGCCCTTCAAAAAGTAAGAAATCGAGCCCTCCCTCACGAAAATTACCTATTTCTTAACCGGCGCTGTCGCTGTAGCTACACAATGCGACATACATGTATTGTTATACAGGTCTTGAAGTAGCGGCGGCCTAGATGGAAAGGCAGATACGGTCCCTGCGCATGAAGCATTTGCCGACCTCGCGCTTCCCGCGGTCCTTGAACAAGGGCTTCCCTACTCGCTGCAGGTTCTGGCGATCCGCGGCATCGCAGGACAGATAAAGCCTGTCACAAAGGAACCCCACACTCCTACACTTTCGGACAGAAAACGATGCAGCCTCCGCAAAATTGGCATGCAGCTGCTGCAGACACATCTACATCCGCTTCTGTGAAGATGTCGCATGTAAGACCAAGATGACCAAGGAGCTGGGTGACGCGCGGCAGCTGTCGGAGCGCATCTGGAAACTGACCGTTTGTAACTAGGAAGGAAGAGATTCGGCGCCGATGCCTCGCGGAGATAGCAAGCTGACAGTCCATCTGCTGGTGACTGCAGTCCAGGGATAAATAATCAGAGGACCCGGGGAATTTCCATCAGTTTATCCTCCAACGTGGGCCCAAGATGCAGGCCAGCCAGGAAGCCAGCGATTCGCGGGTAGGCCACGGGCTCCCCAACCAGGGAAAGCGCACAGTGCCGCACTTGCCGAGCCTCTGCCTTCCGGGCCTCCGCTGTAAACCATTAGACGTTCTAGTAGTTGCCGCTACAAAAAAAGGCAATGGTGGTGATTACAGCAATTGCTACAGCAAGTGATACAGTAGAACTTAAAATCTTGATTCGTTTGAGTAAGTATAGTGAGAGCTACATGGTGTGATTGTGTATACATCCGGATAGATCGACAGATAGATTGGTCGACAGACCGACGGGAGTTGCTTGTTTCTGCGACTTCATGACTGTTTCGTACAACTTCAAGAGCATGAACTTGGGTGCGAAGCAACCAGTGGCTATCATTGTTCATAGCGATTGTCATGGGACCAAGTAGTTGGATTGATTAAAGTAATGGCACTGCCCCCTGCCTCCAAGGCATTTGGGGAGAGGCACTGTTTCTCGATGGTGGCGTAGTGCTTCCGCAAGGACTCCTAAGCTTGTTTGTTTGAGTCGCCGCAACTTGGAATTCAAAAGACCTGTGCGCATTTCGAACCCGAAGTGCGCAATTCTCCGCAAAAACCAGCGATATCAGGGCTTCCGAAGGCGCTCCTCCAAGACTTCCTCAGGGTCATCTGTGTCGAACTTCCAGTCCATCGCCACTGGATTGATGTGGTTCCGCCAGCAAAAAACGCATTTGTTGGCACAAGAGACATTCGGAGTATGTTCCATGCACTGGTGGGAGGAGATGCCGTAAAAGGTGTGCTTGTAGCAGCCACCTTTGCCTTGGCAGGGGTCTCTGCTTTGGGCTTTTGTTGCCGCTTCAAACTTCGAAAGGCACCCTAATGAGGACCGATACGCAGCCGCGGGCAAGGAAGGTCTCAGTGTATCATAAAGCAAGGGGACGAAGAGAACCTAGATCTTGCAGGATCTTGGCAGTTCCTCCTTCTCCTGGGAGAATGTGAGAGGGAGGGGGAGACGGAGCCAGAGAGAAGCCCGTTCAACGGCATAAGCCTAAACCCACCCGCAGCAACAAAACCAGCAACCCCGAGCCCCAAGCTTGAGAAGTCGCCTTGCAGCATCGACTTTGTCCATCGGCAAAGCTTGGTGGCAGAGTGGCTGCCAACGACTTGCCAGCCCTGCCTGATCTTGCGGATGGTTCGGCTACTTTGGCTTGGGGAACTTGTTATTCGTTCTTGGCTCGATCAGAAATCGGGGTCGTTCCAGTGACTTAGTGTTCAGAGGTCTCACTGCTTCCCGGAGGAAACCTCAATGCTGCGCCGATGTAGGATTTGGTTTACAAGTTTATGCTGGTGACAAGACATTCTGCAGGAACAAGCTCAATGTATGCAGGGATCTCGGTCAGCCAAATCAATCCTAATTCCGAAAGTCAACCCGCAGGCCTGATGAGACCATGGCCCCATAACGCCCTGTACAAGCACTCCCTGCATCACCTTCTATGTCGGTCCGTGCCTCTCCATCTTCTCACGCCGCTCCTGGCTGATCATGGCTGCACATCCTCGGCCGCACCAAACTGAAGCTGCAAAGGGTACCGTCGTCGGGATCCGGCTCTCTGAACGGTGGCTTCCGACGTTGCAATTGCATAAGAAAAACACGTGCAACTCAAAACTTATTCTGCAAGACCGCCGTGTCAACATGCGGATTGAGACAGTGCCTCCAATTCAACACATTGCGTGCAAGCCCTTAAAACAGCGGCCGGCCAGGCCCCCGCGTGAGTTGGCAATAAGCGCCCCTTCGCTACCGGGCACGACCTGATCGAAAGGGCCTGAATGCAACCCAACGGCTCGGACCAGCAGAGCCCTGGGATCTGTTCAGACATGTCCACTTCAGAGAGGAACAAAACTTCGCGGGATGCTTTGGTCCAAGCATCGCACACCCAACCGCCGTGGACGCGGCCCCACATAGCTCAAGCGATGTAGCATGGCCACCGATACGAATCGTTGCTTATGCTGCATCATCTGTCTGAAGCAGTCCATGTTTCGAAGATAGCGGTTTGGCCTACTAGCGGTCTTTTACAAAGCCCCAACTATTCCGCATACGGCCTTCCGATGCTTGAACGTTTGGAAGAGTTCTTCGATGGTCCCCACAAACGAAGGTCTAGCGGGCCTGGAACGAAAGCTCGGGGTCGAACCATTCGGGACTGGTTGTGACTCCTTGCTGGGTAATTTGGAACGTGACATGTGGTCTGATGGCTAGCATAGAAATCGCCAACTAAATCTTCGTAGCCTTCATCCGAGCTACTTGTTCACCAGCTGCATAGAACTGACTCATGTTGCTGCTACGGCCACACTCACGCTGCGGCCGACTTCACTCTCGGGACTGAAAAGTGTGATTGACAAGGGCTGAGTGGGATTATGCAAACTTCATTTCGATGCCGGGGGCGTTGAAACGGGCCCTCAACAGGCAAATTAACAAAAAGGTGAATTCGCGTCCGAGCTGTCCTTCTGCGGTAGCTTCTACAGCCGCGACTACCGCAGAACGTCGCTCGGGTTGCCCAGCTGTCTCGGCTATCTTAGACATCGCGCAGTCAACAATGAGTCTATGTGCACAGGTTCAACCCAACACATACATCAACGGTCTAGTGTTCGTAGCAGTTTATCAACGGGACACTTTAGGCCCTAAGCCGCCAAGACATCTCCCTACTATTGCCCGCCTCCGGAAAGGACTCCTGGATGGCCTCCGGAACGTGTGAGGCTGTTAGGTATGTGTTCGGAGCACTACGCGAGCATTCCTCATCTCAACAAACCACCACAACAACCACAGCAACAGCCCTAGCACCAAACCGGCACCAGCACAAAGCACCACCACCGCCGCCACCACCAGCAGCTCCAGCCCCAGCAGCTGCAAGCCTGCACTGTTCATCCATGTCCAGCCGCTGTTTGACAGAAGATCGGCAATGCATGCGCATGCGACCGGGCATGCTGATGGGAGTTTGTTGCACACAAGCTTCTATTGCCAAGGTCGCAAACAGACGCGCAAGTTGGTGCTTCCCATGCCGCATCTGGTGTGTATCCTCACGGCCCATCACCATGGTCTGGGAGTGACCAAGTGTGCGACGCCACTACGGTCACTTGCGACCACGTTTTTGCTTGGTCTCATAGCAGGGTCACAGGAATGAGCTGCTTGTCACGTTAAAAACAGCATGCCTGCCAAGGTGCCGCACAACCCTCCCCCTAACCTTCCCCACCCAGCCCGTCAGAGCGGACGTGGTTGTGATGCGCTGCGTGCACTAAAGGCTATTATGTTTCTGGCACGCCGTGATGCACCACGCGTGAAATCATGTTATTATCCGAGCACCCAGGGTTCAGGGTCTAGGGTTTCCTCAACAGTTGAAGCCATGCTGAGGTTGGCTAATGTTGGCTATGGGGGTTCTGGATAGGCGACCCCCGAACCCACCAACCTCATGCCCCCAAACCCTGCATTACTGTTTGGGAGGCATCTACAGCCTACAAACCCTGTGCCCGTGAACCTTATAAACGTTACGCCGCCAAACCCCACAAACCCATGTTTCTTGACGTCAGCAGAAGCCCTGAATCCATGGGTCCATCGGTTTCTGCAGCGATGGCTGCGAAATTGGAAAAGGCAGGGGTTTGGCGTCCATGGACGGAAGCCCTGTGATGCTTTTTTGCCCGGAGCAAACGGGTGTGTTAACTGCCATCACATGGACACAGGGGTTCCAGGAAAGGTCCCGAGGAGGGTCCCGCTCGTGACACAACGTCGCTATTATCCCCCCCCACCCCCCACATCAAGTGGTAAGTGGATGCTGTTGTGGTGTAGCTCGTGACATGACGCTAGCCGCTAGCATTAGCCCCCCCCACCCCGCACATCAGGTGGTCACATTCAAGTGGATGGTACAACATTGTTACTAGCCGCCCACCCCGCCTGCTCCCCCTGTAGGTGCAGAGATGATGTGATCACAAGCGACGGATGACGTGGTCACAAGTGACCCAGAATGACGTGGTCACAAGTGGCCCGAATCACGTGGTCACAAGAAGTGACGGTGCTGTCGACGGGTCTTCCCAAGCAGACCAGTCATCCCGCTGATCTTCCCAAGGCTCATTTTCAGCCTGATCTTGGCGTTTGCGTTCGCCACCAACAACAACAGCAACAGCGCCAACAACAAGAACAAACACAATAACAAGAACAATCTGCAGCAGCAGCAGCAACAACAACAACAACAGCAGCAACAGCAACAGCAGCAGCAGCAGCAGCACCACCACCACCACCACCACCGGCAGCAGCAGCAGCAGCAGCAGCAGCAGCAGCAGCAGCAGCTTCTGCATCTGCATCTGCAGCAACGAAAGCAACACCAACGACGCCAAAAACGCCAACACCACTGCCACAACAAGAATAAGAAACAACAACAAGCACCATAACAAACGCAAGACAAAAAACAATTACCAGAACTACCAATAACAAGAACAATACCAAGAGCAGTTGCGAGAAAACTAACAAGAATAAGAAAAACGACGACGACAACAACAATAGCCACCACTACCACCACTACCACTGCCACGGCCACGGCTGCGACCGCGACCACGACCACTGCGACCACGACGCCCCACAGCCGTGCACGGCTGTGGTTTGGGGGGGTGTCTTTTCTGGGCATTGGTTGGGGGGGCACTACTACTACTACCTACTATTACTACTACTACTACTACTACTACTACTACTACTACTACTACCACTACTACGTACTACGAGTACAACAGCTACTGCTGCTACTCTCCTCGTCCTCCTGCTGCTGCTCCCCCTACGAAAGAAAGCTTCTACCTACAGCTGCAGCCACAACAGCAACTCAGCAACAGCAGGTGCTGCAGCAACTAATACAAACAGCAACACATCGTCATATCACCGTCACCGCCGCCATCATGCAACCTTGCCTCCCGGATCTCTTGCGGCCATGGCCGTGATCAGTTGCGGTAACTGTACGCAAGCTTCTCCGCTGAGACGCATAGCAGTACCGTTTATTCCAGGGCGCAGACTCGTATCTAACATAGGGCTAACCGGTCTTGGTTCTGGGCTTTGAAGTTCTCTTAGCATCTGCCATGTGTGATTTCGGACCAAACTGCTCACCGACACGAAAGCATGTGCAAAAAAAAGATGTCGGACACCTTCTCCAGCATGGCCGCATGAAATTGACAAAAGGATGAGGCAAAAAGATGCTACCTGGTTCTAAGCCCGTGAAACTTGACCATCAAATCTGAAATGAACAGTGTTCCTCATTACGGCCTTCTCTGTCACTTCTATGTCAAGTACCCAGCTACGGTAATTGGCCCGACAGGTTAACAGAACACATGCGTACCTTCAACCACTGACTTGAGCATATACCATATAGGTCGTAAAGGGAAAGAGGCTCACCGTTGGCTCACACCGCCAGCACGAGCCCTGCCCCATGAAAGAGGCCCCTGGCAAGGCTGATACAACAAGTGGGATTCCTTTCTCACCTATCACTGCAAGCATGTCCGTGCATCAGGTTGGAAGGAGTGTTTCGGCTTGCCTGTCGCTGACATGCACGCACACCTTTCGAACGAAACACCTACAAAAGATCTCCGGCAGCTGGGCCTCCCTCGATTCACCCAGCCCTCTGCAACGACACCCCGGCCAACGAAAGACAGATGTACATGCCAGCAGGCTTGCGTGAACCTGAAAGCATACAGCAAGCAGTCCAGAGCAGCGAGCGACATCACACGCGAGCAACTCTCTGATGTGCAATCATGACTCACGAAAACAAAACCCTGAAGGCCCAAAGACGAAAGACAAATCTCAAATCCCAGTCCTAACTTCCATCAAAGCAGGCTCGGCCCACACAAGGACGGGCACGCCCACGCCCAGCTGGAGAAGCTCGGATCCAGATCCTTACAATCGGGCTGCGGCGGCTACGACACAGGGCCCAACAGCCCGGGTGTCTTCGATGAGTTGGGATCAAGCACAGTCACCGAGCAGCTTGTTGCGAGCGGCGAGGGTGTAGAAACAAGCAGCTTGTCTTTGCAGACCGTTTGCTGAGTTTTCGGCCCCTGTATCTGAGAAGGCAATGGTAAAATGCCTCAGAACGGCGGATTCCCAGTGTGCCCAGGATCCTTGACTGCCGTGTACTGCTTTGGGAACACATGCATTGTCATCTTCAAGTTATCTCGTGCAGGTTTTCAGATGAGCAGCCTTTGGCCATCCATTTTTTCTGGTCTCACTATGACACAGCAAAGCCAGTGCACAACACGGAACTTGACCCTGGCTTCAGGAACTCCGAGGCCGCCAGCAATGGCGAGGATGGCAGGCAGGGCCTGGGGAGATCGCAATGACTCTCGTCACTCCAGTTCTCGGAAAATGTCTGAGGTCTGGGACCCGGTTTCAAGGGCTTGGAAAGGGACTTGTCCAATTTACGAAACACGTGTGGAGTCGGCTCCGGGGTGGAGAGTTTGAGCACTGTATTTCACGAACAGATCATTCTCCAAATCAAGGATCGGATGTTGTGCATCCAGGAAAACTGTCAACAGCTCACCCGTCTCAACGTCTGCCACGCTGCACACTACTCGAACGCTCGCTCTGAACATGACCGCATGTTTTGCTTGAACGGCAGAACCTTAAAACCAAACCGGTCGGGATATGCTAATTGCCAGGACGGTCCCTTCACCCACACGGAGGTATGTAGGCAAGGCGGCCACCAGTGGCGATTTTCTTCGCATTTCAAAATCTGACAGTCACCGGGGCTCGGGCAACCGCTGCCGAGAGATTTCCGACCTTGGCTTGTTTGGGGTGTGAATGACTGGTGTGGAGCCTGCTGGGCGAGACGAGGTGACGGCAATTCCGTGGGAGCTTTGCTCTGGATTCTTTTCTCTAGCCAGCACGCCCTGCCTGGCTGGGTTCGAAAGCGCTAAACACGAGTGCCTTGTATGCTTGGTTGACAATCTGCTCCTGCGGGATACCTGCAAAAGCGAAGTCGGCATCTGCCTTCAGCGCAGCGATGCTAATGCCCTGCCATCCCCACCTGCACAGAAGCAAGCGTGTCACCTCTGCATTGAGAAGTGTGGCGTTGTTGTCTCCGTTGCTGAGGACTACCATCACCTTGCCCGCATCGGGACCCTCAAAGCAAGCGATGTAGACACCCCGGAATCCTTCGTTTGCGGCCTGATGCACCGCCACCTTGTTCGGGCCGGCATCCATGACGAAGACCCCAAGGCCCATGCAAGCGCCCATGAAGTCCACTGAGCCAAGATCACGCACATGGTCCCGCAGCACGGCCACAGCCGTCGCATGCAAGATCGGCACTTTTGCCGAAGGATCTGAGTAGGCTGCGATGAGCTCGGCCCAGAAGTTAGCCAGAGCTCGGGGTGTCCCTAGGCCGCCAGCAGCAAAAGCTGGAAAGGCCAAGCGGCCGACGGGTGGTGCAATGACTTCCCCGGCATCGGAGAATCCAAGAGCATAGCGGCTCTGAGCGCGTGGCAGAGCTCTGGGATCGAAGCTGAAATCTCCGAGGCCCGTGACGTCTAGGAAAGGGCGGCACACTGCCTCGATGGCTTTGCCTTCCATCTCCTCGATGAGGTGCTGCAAAACCAGGAAACCACCACCTGAATAGCCAAAACATGCCCCTGGCTCCTTGCTGACCTCGATGGCCTCGTAACCAAGATCCCGTCGCTCCCCAGAAATAAGCGAGAGGACAGCTGGAAAGTCTGTGTCTAGTGGGACACCATGCACATAGTGCATTCCCAAACCGCTGTGGTCCATGAGATGCCGCAACTGAACGGACTCAGCCCATGCCTGCGGGATCTTGCCCTCAGCGACACGCAAGCGAAACGGGGAGGCCGTGCGTGCGAGAAGGAGGTTGACGGACTCCGTCAATGCAATGCCCTTCTCGGTAAAGTATTGAGTGGCGAAAACAGAAGCCACCGTCTTGCTGAGCGAGGCGTGCTCCATCCAGTGACGAGGTGTCAGAGGCGCAAAGCCATCCGAAGTCCCGACTGCCAGGTCCAGATGACTGACGGGCCCGTTCAGTGCGACGCTGACCTTGACATCAGTGCTAACGGACATGATGAGTATTATATATCGACACAGAAAAGGATTTACGGCTTGGAGCTCAGGACCCCTGCTGTTGGACTACGGCGCGTGACAGTCGGCACTGACCAAACTCAAACTGTAAAGTCAAGCCGTCCCAGACACCCCCCGCACTCCTCGCTTCTGGAGCAGTGTTTCCAGCTCGCCACGCAAGTTCTCCAAGTTTCTAGGCTCCATGGCTCTCAGCGCGGAAGTTTGCAGGTCCTATATATGCTCAATCTCAAAAGACTCGTGGAGTGGGGACGCTCACAATGTGGCAGGGCTCGATAACTTGAAGGATCAGGTCTGCAGGGGCATTCCTCATCAGTCTTCAATACCCAGGATTTGTGATTTGCGTGGCTGCAGGCAATTAGTCTCAGGGAGTAGTCTGCCCCTTGGTTGTGACCGGACTTACGCTTCTCTTAAACACGATCCCGAACAAAACCCCCCCTGCGAACCCTGTAGAACCCCAAACCCCACAGACCGTTAACTAAACCCCACGCAATTTTTAGCAATCCAAATCTAACCGTTGAGCAGGTCTAAGTCTACGTCATCCGTATCCTGAAATCTCAACCCTAAGTGTCATCCCCCGAACTTCACGGCCAAAAACCTAAACAAAACCTGACTGCATTCGAAAACCGAAACCACACAAGCAATGAACTCTGAAGGGGCCCATGCAGCACCCGCAGGCGGGCCCAGGAGGCACCTGTACTTGAGAACGCGATCAGGCTCTTGGGGGCTCAGTTTCCGGGCGTCAAGGTTTTCGGGCTCTGATGCTTGTGGCTTCCAGTTCAGCCTACTTCTCTCGCCGGAGTCTGGGCTATGCTGGGCGCCTGAAGTTGGCCACGAAATGCGATGAACAATGAAACAAGGATAGCCGCAGAGAACACTGTCCATTGCTGAGGATTTGGTACCCCTCGCCGAAAGGATAAGCTTCATGCGCATCACTTTACAGCCCGCTGATAGGGACAGTGTAACTATGCAAAAGGTGTCCACATAACATTTGTCCAACTCGTGTGTTGGACCCTTATGCACACCCTACACCCGAAAGCGAAGGTAGCATTCTCACTAGGCCATTCCGATATGCTAAACCGTGTCACTCCGCATATGTAAGGTGAAGCCGACATCCCGTGGTTTGCAGTTTTCATCTTTGGGCTTTCCCTCCTTAGCAGCCAGGCTGCAGGAGCCATCTCGATCCATGGACATTCAATCTCTCTCTCTCTCTCTCTCTCTCTCTCTCTCTCTCTCTCTCTCTCTTCCTCACTGATTCCTCATTCCCTCTTTGTGCATACCATATACAAAAGAGCACATGCATGCGTATGTACTTATACGTATATAATATACAACAGCGTAAACAAGTGTGCATGCTTGAACTCATACATGTTTAGGGAGAGTGCCACTCTTCCACAAACGGCGAGCACACACATGCACACACATACATATTAATATGCGTATATAGATATAGGTATAGATATAGGGATGTAGGGATATAGAGACACAGAGATATACACACAAATATACATATAGATGTGGATATAGGTCTGCATGAGAGTACTCACGCATGCATGCATGTATGTTCGCACGCATGCAAGTATAAGTTTTGCATCACATTAATACCAGGCATGCTGCGTACATGTGTATACACATTGAAAACGTTGTATGACTCTCTCTCTCTCTCTCTCTCTCTCCCTGCGTGTGTGTGTGTGTGTGCGCGCATGTTATATATCATATGTTAACACCAAGTATGCGTACATTTGTATTTATATGGAAAACGTTGCATGACTCTCTCGTACTCTCTCTCTCTCTCTCTCTCTGTCTCTCTATCGTATCTGGGGAGGGAGAGGGAGAAAGAGAGGTAAACCGAGAAAGAAAGAGACAGAGAGAGAAAGAGGAAGAGAAAGAGACGAAGAGAGAGAGAGCAAGAGAGAGCCAGAGCCAGAGCCCGAGCGAGAGCAGAGCAAACTTTCTAGCAGCCATGACCGGAAGAGCTGCTTGCCTTGCGATGACATCTCGTGCAATGCCGCCACCTCTGCTGCCAGACGCTACAAGGCTTGTGCTCACAACCCTTATGTACTCAACCTGTAAACTGCCTACCAATCCAACAAGTACAGGAAGCAGCTCAGGCACTGGCCGATCAGTCCCCCTGGAAGTCCATATTATACATAATGTAGGAACCTGAATAAGAAACCTTCGGCCTTTATTACATTAGGCCGAATCCTACTATCTTGGGGTTATAGGCGCAGAGTCTCTCAATAAGGTTCCTGCATTAGGTAACTAGGCCGACCAAAGATGCACCACTAGAGTGGGCTCACTCGATCCGGATGTATTCCGATACTTCCTAGTGTCGGCTTGCTCATGCACTGCCGCCACCCTCAGCCTTCCATCTGCTATCGTAGCGCAGGCAATTTCTGCATGAACTTAGGCCGCGGCCAAAGCTGTAGGTATAGGTGGCGACCACACAATAGAAGAACCTAGCGACACAAGATCAAAATGGATGAAATTACGAGTTTATGTAAGCCAACATCCCTCTATCCCTACGACCAGTCAACGGCTCTCATCACCCAACTTTCACACCCAGTCCTCCCTAATTCAACGGCTGGTGGCCTACTTCTCGTATTCGGATGCAAGATATCCGAGACCGAGGCTCCAAACCACACGGGGACCGTCTTTCAGGATGCTCGGGCTCTCGGGCTTTGGAATCGCGGGTTCCCGGTTATCTGTGATGCTGCATGTGACGGGAGGTGACAGGAGTAATAGGACCTGCAGGACGACCAGAAGCAGCCAGTGCACTCCCAGGCCCGCAATTCTGACAACGAGCAGCATGCAGTCACTGCCTCATCCAGCTTCTGCACACTCCCTGGGCATCTAGCAAGGACCTAAGCGATGCAAAGGGAGTTTCCCCACTGCAAAGGCGATTTCTGGAAGCAAGCATCAACACACACATGCAGACACACGTGTTTTCCTCTGCAGGGCCAACAGCGCAGCGGCGCGGCATGCTGTGCATTGCAGGCACGACGCGCAAAGCGCTGTGGCTGATCCGCATCTTAACGACTCGTACCCTGGCCTCTTCCTCCGACAACCTAGCCAAGTCTTCACGCAAGAGCTGTGTCATGTAGCACGACAGCAAGAGCAAAATTCATGCACAGACTGTTTCACATGAGGCCTCTGCCGAATCAAGTCCATGTCAGAGGTCAGAGATCAGAAACATTAGACGAATAGTTCAACTAATTAAACGACCGGACACATCTTGGCCAGCCAATCCCGGCATCCATCTGCATCGACAAGAAGCAGTTACGGAGACATGGAGTCGCTCCCTGACTCCTGCGCTGTCAAAACCCCAAACCCGACATTCTACAAACAAAGGCTGCAGGCTGTAGCAGCTAGGTTTGCTGCGACCAATTTCCCAGCAGTTGCTCTTACGTTGCACAATCGATCCGTCTCTGCACCGATGTGGTCCAGAGATTCCTTATCTGCCCATCCGCAACCCCGGAAACATTGAATTTGCAATCGAACCCAGCTCGAAGGGTTGAACCTTGAATACAAGAAATTTGGAAAGCCGGCTGAGCACGTAGCACGAGTAGTTATTATACCCCAACTTCGCCCCCTCTATACTACAGTACATGTCTCCGTCGTTCATTACACATCAGGCCTCGTGATTCAGGGCGTTGCTTGGGGCTGCCTTTTGGGTGGGCCCGGGCTCTTTGTCATTTGTGGGGCCCTCTCTGGCAGGATTGGCTGAACGGTCGGCCGACGCCCCCAGCAGCAAAAATCCTCTGGCAGCTTCTGGAAGTGGAGGGTTTCTCATAGAGAGGCGTCCCTGTTTGGGTTTTCTCACAAAGCCGGGTTCCATGTACCAGTTGGACTATTTACAGTCGCTCTTGGCAGGACATCTTTTACTTATACCTTCCAGGAGCCACGAGCATTCTATACACGCCTACAGCCGATGTGCACAAACGGTGGCTGTCACACCAGAAGGTGCCTTCGAAGAAGGGCACCACGTGGCCTAGATCAACATAGCCCTTTTGTAAACCGTCGGCATTGGTCAGCAAAGATCTACAACATCCACTGAAGGCGAACAGTAGGGGGAAATCTCAGATGTGTGATGTCGTCGATGAAATGCAGCTGGAATAATTAACTGAGGCTTTGGGTCTGTTTCGCAAACCGAACTAAGATGGCGGTGCTGGAATGGACTTGCCATGGTGTACAGCCACGTGCAGCGAATTTCTGGATGTTTGTTGCACGCGCAACTCTTGAGCATTATCTCTCTTGCAAAGCATCCGCAACTCCTGCACAACCAATCTGCTTAGGTCGACTCACCCGACTCACCGGAGACCCAAGGCCGGGCTCACATTGCTCACGCGGCTCTGCAGCTTCCCAAGCAGCAGCTCCACCCGTCGCACACGTGCCTCGCGAGGAAATGCGGTCGATATATCTCTCTGGACAACTTTATGGATGTATGTGTGCGTACAGGAGTTTGTAAAGGTCTATACCGGATACGCAAATTACACAATATGTACACTGTACATGTATACAATACATTACCGTTACCATTGCAATGCCATGGCATGCCAAAGAATTTTCATTACATGTCCTTTCATTCCGATACCTTCACTGGAAGTTACATTGCATTCGGGTTGTATTTACGTTACGGTACAATATAGTATACTGCGTTACGTTACATCGCATTACAATACATCACGTAGCAGCACGCCCCGTTTCACTACTTTGCGCTCGCCCGTACCTCTCTATAAACGTGCATGCAAACAAAAAGTGCTGTAATAATATTGACATGAACTCAATATTTTAAAGAAACATAAAACATATTAAACAACTAAATAAATCAGTACATAAACATGCAAGTAAGCAACACAATACATATATATATATATATAACATATGTACTTCCGTTTACTTATTTATTTAATATATTTGTCTTCTTATTCGTATATACATATACATGTGGTACCCTCCGCCCCTACTCCACCGCAAGTTCTGCCGCCTGGGTTCAAGGTTCCCGTCAATAAACGATGTTCCCTCATGCCGAAAAGGTGCACTGATTTGCAGTTTTCGAGCCCCAGGATTCGCTAACCCGAACCTTGAGCCTACTCAGAAATCCTTGCATTAACAAGTAGATTACTAAATTCATCGGTCGTCAGCTCCCGATGCATCCCCGCATCTACTCATGCTCAACCTCCCCTTGAAAGGCGGACCAGATCGAATCGTCGCAGGCAGTTTTCTCACAAGGGCACATTGTTTCGACTCAGAGGGACTAAACGAGGGCTATAGCCACCCTCCAGTTCCAATCCTGAAATCTATTTTCCCAAATCCATAAAGTGCGTAACCACCCAAACCAAAGGTGTGGCACCTGATCCAGATGGCTCTGTGCGTCTGCAAGCTCCTCCTTCATAGATCC
Source organism: Symbiodinium sp. CCMP2592 (assembly GCA_905221615.1). Lineage (NCBI taxonomy): Eukaryota > Dinophyceae > Suessiales > Symbiodiniaceae > Symbiodinium > Symbiodinium sp. CCMP2592. Next base: position 30,276 of record CAJNDT010000156.1, read on the forward strand.
GGTCTTCGCCGGGATGTTCAATACGGATAACCGGTTTTCGGGCTAAGGTTGAAGCATGTAACGTTTGAGGATTCGGATCTCTGGTGGGCAGCTCTGCAATGCTGACCGGAGTACTGACCCGGAGCCCTAAAACTCGAAGCCCTGACTTCCACAATGGCTTACAGTTCGCAGTTTTTTACATTTAGGCTCTGGCTCAAGCGCTCCCGACCTCGTTGAGGCTCCTGGGGCTTTGCAAACCCCTTCTCAATATGGCTTGCACTGTTTGAGGAGTAGTATGCTTTATAGCTGGCAGTGAAACCAAAAGCGGCCCTTGAGTTAGATGAGCAACAGGCATCAACAGGCGTAGTGCGACGGGTGGCGACATCAGGGGCAATACGACGATCCGAGAATCAGCTTGGAATGCCTACCAGCTTCAACACCAGCCCAAGCAAGCCTGAGCAAAATCAACCCCACCAGCCACGTTCGACAGCAGCACACATATCGAGAAATAAACACATGGCAAAAGCCCCGGCTACCTTTCCTTTCCAGGGCTCCTTGCGTAGCTGGCTGCTGCACGACGAAAGCCGCATGCTGCGTTCATCGACAAGCTCCTGCTTTACCTGCAAAGCACACTCCTCATCAGTGTGTTGTATCGCAGTACTGCCAAAGTCCACGGTCCCATGCTGTCTCACAGCTCTGTCACGGAATGCGTGGCTAACCTTCCCTCGCTTTCTCTCTGTGTGGCTGTTCATAAGAACATGTATTCGAGAGTTGTTTTGGCGTCCTCTGTCTCTCGATCTCTCTCTCTCTCCCTCGCTCTCGAGGTTAGAGGTGTTTTTTCTCAGAGCTGTCGTCGTAGTAGTTTCAGCTGCAGCAGCAGCAGTAGTAGTAGGGGCAGACGTAGGCGAGGGCATAGGCATGGGCGTAGGTGCAGGCGTAGGAGCAGGAGGAGTAGTAGCAGTAGCAGTAGCAGTAGCAGTAGCAGTAGCAGTAGCAGTAGCAGTAGCAGTAGCAGTAGCAGTAGCAGTAGCAGTAGTAGTAGTAGTAGTAGTAGTAGTAGTAGCAATAGTAGTAGTAGTAATAGTAGTAGCAGTAGTAGAAGTAGTAGCAGTAGCAGCAGCAACAATGCCAGTAGTAGTTGTAGTGGTAGTGGTAGTGGTAGTGGTAGTAGCAGTAGTAGCAGTAGTAGCAGCAGTAGTAGTAGTAGTGGTAGTGGTAGTCGTAGTAGTAGTAGTAGTAGCAGTAGTAGCTGGAGTAGTCGCAGCAGTCGTAGCAGCGGTCGTAATAGCACTAGAAGTAGGAGTAGCAGCAGTAGTAGTCGCATTAGTGAGGTAGTCGCAGTGGTAGTGGTGGTAATGGCGGCGGTGGTGGTGGTGGTGGTGGTGGTGGTGGTGGTGGTGGTGGTGGTGGTGGTGGTGGTGGTCGTCGTCGCAGTTGCTGTTGCTGTCGTTGTCGTTGTTATCGTTGTTGTTGCTGCTGTTGTGGTGGCGGTAGTAGCACCAGGAGTAGCTGGAGGAGTAGTCGTACTCGCAGTAGCAGCAGGAGTAGTAGTCCTCGTCGTCGTCGTAGTAGTAGTAGTAGTGGTGCAGTAGTAGGAATGACTGGTAACAGTAGTCGCTGTAGTCGTAGTCAAAGTCGTGGTGGTCATCGTCTTCGCATTAGCCGTCGTCCTACTAGTGGTTATGGTAGTTAAGCAGCCTCCTGCTTCGCGCGCTTGGCAATGGTGGAGGCTTCCAGAGGGACCCGGTCCAGACGCAAGCGGCGCCTTTGGGCTTTATGGTTCCGTTTATCCTAGGCTGCTTAGTATGAGGATCCTGCTATTTGGAGTCTGCGCTAGGATCTTCACATCGTCTGAGTATTCACACTGCGTTTGAAGATCCCAGACGTGAGGATAGTTTAAGCATGGTACGGTTTTCCAAATCTTCAGTTGTCTCCGGCCGAAGCAAAACAAAACCAAGACTAGCGACGGAAGTCATCACAAGTCATCACCTCATGCAAACCTGCACGAAAGTTACTCTCACACCATAAACCCTGACCCCTGCACCGATGCTCTGTAAGTCCACAACATATGTTGCCTTTTCTTCCTCAGCTCCCTGCTAGAACCCACCCAACTAGGCACTCACTCACTCGACCCACGCCCAATCATGTTCAACTTATTTGGAGGCCTTGGGAGTGTCGGCGCCCCGCAGGGCCCGTCCAGGGGCGTCAATGCCGAGAGCACCTGAAGGATCCAATATAATATAATATACAATATAATATAATATAAAATAATATAACATAATATAATATAATATACTATAATATAATATAATATACTATAATATAATATATAATAATATGATATGATATGATATGATATGATATGATATGATATGATATAACATAATATACTATAATATAGTATAATATAATATGGTATGATATGATATGATATGATATGGTATAATATAGTATAATATAATATAATATAATATAATATAATATAATATAATATAATATAATATAATATAATAAAATACAATAAAATACAATAAAATAAAATAAAATATTATAATATAATATAATATAATATAACATATTACATAATAATATATATATATATATATGTTATATATATATATGTTATATATATATATATATATATATATATATATATATATTACAGATTGCGTTTGCGGTTTTCCGTTGAGGGAGTTTGGTGTTCACAGTTCACGGCTTCAGGTTTACGGGGGGTGGACGGGGTGAAGCTTGCCTTCGGGCTTCGGTGCTCACACTTCGACAGCACCGTCAACTGCAGAAACCCCATTTCGCGTGAATTATTGAGTTTCAGGAGCTTTAAGTGGGCTGCTCTAGAACCTGGGGAAGGGTACTCATTGAGCTTGCAACTGCTGTACCAACCTTTGCAACTATAAAACTTGAGGGCACGTCTTTGGGTCCCCAAGACCTGCACCACGCGTTGCATCTCATCGAGAAGCATCTGGTCTGCGGGCTCCCAACCGTCGTGTCCCAAGCTCCTGAGCTTTGAGGTTCAGGGTGTTTGCTTCAGCAACATGTTGCAGGTGTCCAAGCGCTGCGGGATATGGCGGGGAGTTTCGCAAGTCTTGGAACCGCACGCGAGTACTGCCTATTTTGCTACACTGCTTCCCACGTGCCCTACGTTCAATGTTGGTTATGAGCGCCGGCTATCGATGTCAATGCCCTTGCATTCTGATCTGGACTCGTGGTATCTGTCACAGGACTAAAATGATCAGGCATGTTCGTTAGAGCACGCTGCGCCCTACGAGGAGTATGAAGTTGGTCGGTGGCCTCATCGTCCACATCGCACCGCATGATCACACTCACTGTCTGCAAAGATTCGCGGCAGTAAAGAACCGTCGATCACTGGCCAGGCAACCGCCAAGCCCCTTCCTACCCGCAAATCCTAAGAACCCGAACTTAGCCCCTGTTGTGCCCAAGTGCTCCAGTCGAGCCGCCACGCGGTGGCCAGAACTAAAGCCTAAACCTAAGACCCTGGTTGATGCCTTGCAATCGGGAGTAGGACACGCACCTTTATGGATTGAGATTCCTAAGGGTTGGGAGAATTATGTTGGTATACCGTGAGGCTTGCAAGGATTGTGGGATGGCCCTCTCGGGCCACACAGCCCTTCGACAGCTGAAGCCGCAGGCTTCTGTGTTGTCGTCCGTCGTCGTTCAACCCAAACCCTACAGTGACCAAAACCCTCGGGACCACAGCTTTCGGATCCTTTTCGCACACTTGAGCCAATGTTGGTTGAAGTCGCCCAAACTGGAGGTTCGAAACATGCATGCGCAAACAAAGGTGCTACTTCAAGCACCAGCAGAACATGGACATGTTATGTTCATGTTCCTACAGGTTCAACTGCCAACGAACTAGGCAGAAAAGGATGTTTGCGACTTTAATTGCAGCTATACTCTAGACGATTACCTCGACCATCATGAGCGATAGCTGGGAACATCACGGAGTATCTGGCCTACTATCAACACTCCTCCTTCTCGGCATGTGCGGGTTCGCACGTGCTGAGACTCCACTAGGGCCAGATCTCCCAAACTAGAAAAGCATTAACGGCGCATAAAGGATAAAGCAACAGCGTACTCCCCAGGCCCGTTGGGGTTTGGTGGACCAGCCTATGGCCTCTTGACTTTCTTTTTTCGGGCATCTTGACTCTGTTCTTGTCCCCGGTGGGAATCACCTGCGCCTTCTAAATCCCCATACACAGGCTCTGGACTATTCCTTCGGAGCCCATGTTGCAAAAGAACATGCCACTCCTGAGAGTGGACCTCGCGCGAAAAGAAGATGAGCAGAACGGTTATCATCGACCTACTCATCACGTAATCCGCAGCTGCGTGCGTGCTGTAGCCAATTTCGCTTTCCCCAGGACCTTAGTCAGTCCATCGGCTTCGAGCTCATTCGTCCCACGATGTTGGACCTCAATGTTGTGCAACCACACCAAGTCTCTGATATATGCACAACGGATCGCGAAATGCCTGGTTCGCATAGTCTGTTCATGAAACCGCTCCCGAGTGATCAAATGAATAGCTCCCGCATTGTCGCCATTGGCCACAAGGTGAATCTTGCATGCAAACAGCTCCTCAAGCACTGCGTGTATCTTGATACCCTCTTGGATCGCCACTGCGGTCGCCTCGATCTCGGACTCAGTCGCTGACCATGCCACAATAGACTGCCGCTGTGACTTCCAATAGACAAGATGGTCACCTAGGAACAGGGCTACCCCGCTTCTGGATCGCGCGCCACCCGGCGCCAAGGATGCATCTGAGACAATGCGAAAAGTCCACTCCGCATCTGCTGTATCATCACCGCCCCCAGGATTCACAGGACCACCACCGTAGCGATAGTGCAAAGTCTTCTCCCATGTACTTCTCAGGTATCGCCAAATCCCCTTGCACAAACGAAGACTATCGGAAGGCCTCGATGTGATCAGAGTTGAAGCAACGCCTAAACAAGCAGCAATGTCCGGTCGAGACCGGAGTGCAATCCACATTAAGGTACCAGCCTCTTTCTGAGCCAGTCTCATGTTGCTGTTGAATGCATTGTCACGAAGTTCAGACCCCTGAAGACCCTCCGAAGGCACCGGCAAAGATTCTGCGCCCTTGAGTGCGAGCCACCCTCGAGCACGAAGTTCTTGAGCTATGTATTTCGCTTGTCCAATACGCAATCCATCGCTCGCCACAGAGATCTCTGCACCAAGGAATCGCATGCACCGAACAAGTTTCAAGGTTAGGGTTTCACTCACAACCAGGTCCTTGTTCAGGCCTACACCCGGTTTCTCAAGAATGCCCTGCCCCTTGATAGCCCACAAACTCTGGATGAAGGCCGTAACCCGTCTAATCACTTCAATGCCGCCCACAATGAGTCCATCGTCAACGTACGCACAGCATGCCCCTCTGGTCACGCCCGCGCCGTCAACGATCTTCCACAAACCTGCTGCCAGATTCAACGGGACCAAATGCAGTGCTCCCAGTTTGTCCTCATCACCAGGAGGCAGTTCCGCATGATTGAGCTTGTGGTCACGTTCTCGCTCCCATTCTGTCGGTCCACGTCGTAGTCCGTAGATGTTGCGTTCCGCCACCCACACAGTGTTTTCTGCAATGATTCCTAGGTCTCTCATTATCTTCGGCGGAGTAATTACCACAGGGTCCCCGGAAATCTCCGCGTTGAGAAAGGCCGCCTCGACGTCGAGACCGCCCAATGTCCAATCCTGAACCTTCGCAGCTAGGGATACAAAGCATCGTACAATTTCAGGTGGTATGTTTGATGACGACCACGGCTCCCCGTTGTTATCGGTGCCCTCCTCGAAGTTCCCACATGCACAGATTCGGCTCTTTTCCATGAATCCGTCTGCATTCGCCCTCTCATCCTCTGAAGGTTTCATGGTGGGCACAACTTTTGAAGGGATCTCCCTGGGCAGCTTGGCCTCAGGGGAGATGTTCAAGTACTCGCGCAATCCCGATCTGGGGACCTCACGGAGGACACCGTCCATCTTTGCATACTCGGCAATCAATGACTCTCGCCACTGCTGTTGACGATCACCCTGAAAGAAACCCTTTAGATCCACGGTCTCCGCCTGAACGGGTGCCACACTTGCCTCAAGTAGACTCGCTTCAACCTGATTTGCAAGCTGCTCCTCTTCATACGAAAGCAGATGGTATTTCTGCCAATTCACAATCTTATCCCCATGCTCCGGCGCTGGCTGCGCCGCCTGTGAAGATGATGCTGCTGCCACTGCTGCCAACGGGTATCCCTCTAATGGACTTTGGCCTTTGAGCACCTCCTCAACAGTCAAGAGACCCAAATCTATTCCCAGATCCCGAATGGTATCTGCGTCCCGAACCTGACCATCACTCGAAATCCAAAGAAGATCCCCAGACAGGGACTCGTAGGTCCTCCAGCGCCGCTCTGGCTCCTTGATCACCGCAGGTAACCTAGTCACCACAACTGCATTCCGGCCGTTTCTCCTGACCTCAACATAGGCACCGTTGGTAAACTTGTCCGCACGACCAATGAAGATTGCAGCTTCCGAGCGCACGTCCAAAGGACCCGGGTTGTTGATCTTGATCGCGACGCTGTCGCCTGGGTAAGGGGCTTGACCCTGCCAGGATCGCCCCAATGTCAAGTCTCGTTGTTGTCTCGCAGCCTCCTGAAAGAGAATGGGCCAATACCGTGAGGGCACTTCACCCTTAATCAAGAATTCGCGGACTCGCTGCTTCAGCAATCCAATATTTCGTTCAGCCACGCCATTCGCGGCCGGATCATGCCCAACAGTACTTGTCTGATGAATCCCTGCCTTCTGGAACTCTTCGACTACACGACGAGCTAAGAATTCTTTCGCACGATCAGAATGGATCCTAACTGGCGCCTTGCCGCCCGCTACCGCCGACAGCTCATTCAGAATGGCCTGCACACCGCATAGCACATCCGACCAGAACCTGCGGCGCAACGGCTGAACAAACTGAAGGGTTGCGCCATCCTCCAGACGAAATACGCCTGCCAAGATGTATTTGGAGTCATCGTATGCCCCCTTGTACGGACCAGCAATGTCTATGGACAAAACCCCCTTTGCAATGTCTGAAGGCTGAACACGCCGATGCGGTTTCTTGGTTCCTCGGGCCTTGAAATCATCCAAAGTATGTCCAGGCTTCTCCTTGGCAGGTTCCTTCTTAACATCAGGTGCCACTTCAGGCGACACCGATTCCGAAGGTTTCAGCGTCCCAGAATTGTCACCCGAAAGATCGCCACTGAATATGTGCTCTGGATCAGGCAATGAAGGTTCATATTCATCCCAATTTTCTTCGAAAGGCATGGCAGCATCAAGCGCGGTCGGACCATCAGGACAAGCTAGACCCTGAATATCATCCCCGAACAAACCCTCATCCAGGTCCCCTTCAAGCATATGCTCCCCGAACGAACCACTCTCTGTCGTCGCGTCCGTCGTCCGGGCCTCAGAGTCCTCAGCAAGTGGGTTTAAGGAAGGCTTAGGGCTTAGGGGTGGTTCATCACGCGATGCGGCAGCGGCCGCTGCGGCATATGCTGGAAACTGCAACTCACGCAATCGCCTCTGCTCTTCAGCTGAAAGCAGATGCCCATTCCGAATGACATAGAGCGACAACGCAGTGCGGTTTCCCTGCCAAGGTGTTGTGCCATGCCACTTGGTGGGATTGAACTGCACAGGATTTCTAAGCACAGGCATAACGACACCGCGAAGCTTCAAGTTCTGCTTGACCTGTCGCATCTGATCACCATCCTTGTGCTCAATCCAAAGGTTGCCACCGTTGCATTGCCCCTTATGGTTAAGGACTACAAGCACATTCTGGGAATTCGGATCGTTATGGGTATCCTTATGGGGAGTGAAGGTAACATCCTTGGACACCGTGAACGACGTCCAGGTAGCACCTGGCATCTCCTGCTTCATGAAACGATTGATCAAGGCAACCAGATTCGGAAACTGATCAGTGCGAGTTGTGACACCGCACTGAGGACCATGACCGTATGCACCAAACACCCACGATTTTATCCCCTCAGATCCCACATCACCTTCTGCGCATGCTCTCGCCTTTCTCTGAGGTTTCAAATCGGCCTTCGAGACCGCCTCAAGAATGTGATCATAGGTGAGGTGGTCCAGCTTCAAGAAATTCTCCGCTACCTTTTCCCCAATGCTGGGTTCTACACCCTTAGATGCACACTCCTTGGCCTCGGTCTCACACTCATCTAGATCCTCAGGTGTCATAAACGGGTTTGCGGCGACTCCTGCGCCACTAGTGATCGCACAGCAACTCCTCTTGTTGTTTCGGAAAGCCGCTGAAAGTTGTTTGCGAAGATGAACAAAGTCAGACCAGTAGATGTAGGGCAACCCGTTTTCAACAAACATATGAATCGTCTCGCAACCGGCTTCAGTCTCCTTAACAAGCCTAGCACCCGACTCAAGATCCCAGATAAACCTATATCCCAGCTCTACAATCTTTCCCACAGGTGCAATCCATGAACTCTCATCCCCCGGCATAGCGAGCTCCCCATCACGGGTCCGCCAAGCAAAGGTAGTATTACCATCGGCTAATGTGAGATGGACCTTGGTAGATCTCGTGGGTGGCTGTGATCCCGCCGGTCTGATCAACTCATTTGCCCCTGTGTCTGCTAAAACACATCTGTCCTCGTCACAGATTCCTGTGCTGCTTGCCTGGGCTGCATGTGCAGATGTTGAGCTGGGGCTGTCCTCGAGTTCCGGTGCCGCAAGTTGCGGCGGTGGACTTACGGTTGGAGCCTTAGCCGGTGGGGCACCTGGCGCCAAGAATGCAGACGTTGACGAGCTGGCCGCAGGTGCTTTTGCGGGCGCGGCCTTGCTGGGTACATATGGTAATTCTGGTGCCTTAGGGTCTGGAACTGCGGGCCAACGACGAACACGAGGTCTGTATTGAAACTGTGCCAATGCAAACTGTCGTTCTCTCCCTGTACTCTCCTCCTGAATCCAAACCACAAAGCACGGCCTACCAACCCCATCTTCGCAGAAGACAACAGTGGTGTCACACTTGATCATGCACACGCCCTCTGCGATCGGAATTGTTCCAGACTCATCTACATCCAGCATCTCATGTATGATCACATCCCAAACTGCCCACACGATTGAATTAGGATTCTCCTCCTCACGAAAATCCCGATCTGCGCAAACCTGAATCTGCGCCGGTCTCGTCCAATGTATGTAGTCACGAAGGCTTAGGTCAAGGACCCACATAGGTCCACCAGCATCCGGAATTGATTCCGCTGACTCCTCCTCGCCTGAGCTTGTCACGGATGGCTCAGAAGGATCCTCGCTGTCACTAGGTGGAGATGGCTCAGGGCCCGGTTCCTCGAGTCCACTGAGAAGCTTCATCGCTTGCGACTGATGAACAATGCACGCTGATGCCTTGGCCGTCGCTCCTACTAAAGATTCAGATGCACCCGAAGCAGAAGTCTTGACATCCTGAGGCTTTGAAGCGGCTTGCTTAGCTTCCCCATCATGTGAGTACTTACACTTATCACCGAACCTACACTTACCATTCTTCTTCCAAGCAAGGCATTCCTGCTGCTGTGAGGTTGCGGCTGGAGCTGCTTTAGGCTTCGGAGTAGGACTAGCCTTAGGCGGTGGAGCGCCTCCGGGAGCAGGTGGATTCGCATGTGTGAATCGGCACCGGTCGCCAAATCTACATTTCCCCGTATTCTTCCAAGCCATGCACTCTTGCTTGCCCCCTTTGGGAGCCGAATCCTTTCCCGTGCCCTTGCCTCCTTTTCCCTTGCCGTCCTTGCCCTTGCCTTTCTTGGCCGTAGGGTCCAGATCATCGTCTTGACCGCGACCGCGGCCCACTTTCACTTGCTCATCCGCATGCAACAACTGGAACTGCTGATCTAGAAGATTGATCATCATATCAACTCCCTCCGATGTAGGTCTAATGAGTTCTGGTCGGGTTCGCAGCAAACTAAGCATGGTACGCAATCTATCATGGCGCTTCTCCAGATTCAAAGCCAAAGTACCCAGCGCTCCGAGCTCCTCGAAGGGAGCCACCTGTGGAAGTGCCAAAGCCATAGCCCTGGATCTAGCCAATCGCCAACGTCGGAGCACACTCAGCCCCTCTTTAGCCGAGTTCACAGGTTTCAGGTTCCTAACGAAGGCTTGTAAAGATTGCATTTCCGCTGCGCCCCCCGGTTGCAATGTTTCCAACACCCCTTCCAGAAGTGCAATTGCCCGCATGGGCTCGGATTCATCGCCCCTTTCAAGGACGTTCTGCTTGAGCTCAGCAGGGACGCACCGTATCAACAGCAACACCAGCCTGTTTTCGTTCTCCGAGTCCTCCGGTAGAACCCGCGGTGGCGGTGACAACTGATGCAAACCTGCTAAACGCTGCTTATGCCGATCATCTGCCCACTTGAACTGCTGTCTGACGTAGGACCCGAATGAATCAGCTATTGTCCCTGCGATCGTTTCAACCTGCTTAAACCAAGTCCGAAGCTTCATGCCCTGTTCCCAAGGCTCTCCAGCTCCCAGCTTCAAAGCAGGTACATCTTGCAACAGCTTCCACCGTCCATGATGGATGCCGACGTTGCTTCCACTGGTCTCCGGCACCGGTGTGGCTTGCGCCGGCTGTGGTACATGCTGCGTTTGAGCGCCTATGTGGCACCCCGGATCATCACCTCCTAGTAAAGGAGACGATGAGGGTTGCGCCTGCGGAGGTGCAGACGTCGGCTGATCTGGGAAACCCGGCGGTGGGCCGACATGACCTTGAGGCATTTCGCCGGCGTGCTCATGGCCATCCCACCATTCTGCTTCGCAATCTGCCATACCAGGTTCGCCAACAACAGGCTCATCATCAGTGTATACAGCAAAATGCTCGCACATCTGATGCAAACCCTTGATCTCTTCTCGGATCGTGGCACTATGACCCTCCAATTGAGACACTGACGACTCCACTAACGACACTGAGGCATGCAGATCTGCAACGTCCCGGGAAATCGCATCAAGACGCTGCCCCTGACCCGACATAGTAGCACACAGTCCATCGACCTGGGTGCGTACCTCAGCCAATCCACTGACGGAAGACTCAGCTGGAGTACTATGATCCTGCTGGAAGTTATGCCACTTGCGCTCTCGCACCTGATTCGCCTTTTCAAGCTCATCAACACGAGACCGCAAAACCTCATTCTCTGAGCTGGCCTTCCGGAATCCAGCCTCGAGATTGTTTTGGATTGTCACTATGTGAGCCTCAACCTGGGCTTGCCATTGTTGCGGGCCCATCGCTGCAGCTTCAGCTCTCGCCTGGACCGCGCTCAGCTGCTCGCGAGTAATTGCGAACTGCTGCCGCACATCTGCGCTGAGCTGTTCACGTGTGGACTCTATCTCTTGCTTCAGAGACAGGTTTTCATTCATAAGACAGGCCAAAGTACGACTGTGGGCATCCATTCCCTGTTGAAGCCTGTCCAGGTTGTCCACTAAGGCATTGTATCCCGAGTGGAGTGTTACGCATGCATCCCCCAGAACGTTGGATCTATACTGCATGCGATCGTTCAGTTCAACGACGGCTGCTCTCAAGTCGTGGAGCATAGAAGCATCCAGCGAAGCTGCCTGTGCAAACTGCTGAAGGATCGACGTCGGGATCTCCAGCCGAGTTGCTTGCATGAACTGAATGCCTCCGAACGGTGATGACGGCCCTGCTGCCGTGGGAAACGGAGGCACGCTTGGTTGGGCGGAGCCGCTTGGGCTCATAACCTGTTGGTTATGAGCGCCGGCTATCGATGTCAATGCCCTTGCATTCTGATCTGGACTCGTGGTATCTGTCACAGGACTAAAATGATCAGGCATGTTCGTTAGAGCACGCTGCGCCCTACGAGGAGTATGAAGTTGGTCGGTGGCCTCATCGTCCACATCGCACCGCATGATCACACTCACTGTCTGCAAAGATTCGCGGCAGTAAAGAACCGTCGATCACTGGCCAGGCAACCGCCAAGCCCCTTCCTACCCGCAAATCCTAAGAACCCGAACTTAGCCCCTGTTGTGCCCAAGTGCTCCAGTCGAGCCGCCACGCGGTGGCCAGAACTAAAGCCTAAACCTAAGACCCTGGTTGATGCCTTGCAATCGGGAGTAGGACACGCACCTTTATGGATTGAGATTCCTAAGGGTTGGGAGAATTATGTTGGTATACCGTGAGGCTTGCAAGGATTGTGGGATGGCCCTCTCGGGCCACACAGCCCTTCGACAGCTGAAGCCGCAGGCTTCTGTGTTGTCGTCCGTCGTCGTTCAACCCAAACCCTACAGTGACCAAAACCCTCGGGACCACAGCTTTCGGATCCTTTTCGCACACTTGAGCCAATGTTGGTTGAAGTCGCCCAAACTGGAGGTTCGAAACATGCATGCGCAAACAAAGGTGCTACTTCAAGCACCAGCAGAACATGGACATGTTATGTTCATGTTCCTACAGGTTCAACTGCCAACGAACTAGGCAGAAAAGGATGTTTGCGACTTTAATTGCAGCTATACTCTAGACGATTACCTCGACCATCATGAGCGATAGCTGGGAACATCACGGAGTATCTGGCCTACTATCAACATTCAACATGCAAAGGGTATTCGGTGTTCACGACAATTGCCAACAAAAACATATCTATAGAAGCCTGTCCCAAATGATTCCAAGGGCAGGGAGAGCGTGCGTAGCTCCGAGGACACCTGCCGCGAATCGCACAGGATGCTCCAGGCAGCCAGGCGATGCGTGCAAGCGACTGGAAAGGCATTGCCACCTGGTTCCATTATTATTGGGTTGAGGGAGGCATTTCAAGCATCTGAAGACGGGTTGCACGCTTGAGGGCGCACATCGAGCCTTGAGCTGCAACCTCGAAACCTCCCGAATGCCTACATGTGAGTTTGGGAACCTCTGGTCAGAAAGCCACAGGCACCTGCGTAGAGGACCACTCGCATTAGCCAGCCCGGAACTTGGGAGATGCACAAGGTGGAAGGTGCTGTCTGAGATGGCCTTGGCCTGCTTGTCTTGCGATTGCCCCGCTTGTTCGGGGGTTGGGAAAAGTCCAGCACCGGACCGACGGAGTTTGCTCTCTTTGCTCTGCGCTTCTTGGCTCTCAGCTCTTGCTTCGCGTGCCCCTCCTTCATGACGGGCTCCTGTTTCATCGCGCACGCCCCGCGCTTTGACGCCGTCTTGCGCTTCTCGGTGTTCTGCCCTCTGATGCTGCGGCTCTGGCGGACGATCCTTCGCAGCTTCTTCGCCCACTGGAGCCACTTGGACCTGACGGTGCAGGCGTGTTATGGGTTCCAGCAGCTACAGTATTGAATCCATGTCGTACCCCAAACCTGTAACTGTAAAGTTTCCCGAACACCTGAACTTTATACCCTCAGTGCGCCATGAAGCCCCGAGGCTTGCAATAGTCCCCGACCCACCACAACACCCAAATCCACAAGCACCCTGCAAGATCCGCAAATGCAAAAACACTGTGTTATTTGAGGCACAGGGACAAACAGCGCGCAAAACCGTGGCCGAGCCGGCGTGGAGAGAGAGACGTTCGCCCGGTGCCGGTGACGGATCCATCTTCCTGCACAAGGCTTTGACAAGCTTACACAGCAGGCTGGGCCGCTAGGTTCTGTAAATGACCTAGAATTGGTCGACTCAGCGATACTTCTCAGTACATTGCTGACGAAGGAAACGATCATGCGGCCTAGACCACGCCATATAACTATCTCGAGTAGTAACGCAGAATATTTCAATGACGAGTCATTGCCTCAGCGACTAGCGTTTCAGTGCAAGTCTTGAGATGCAGCTTCCGTGCGGGTGATAGGAGAATATCTTCACAACATGTCGAGACTCCAAGCAAAAGCAAACAATGCTTCAAGAACATCCGAGAAGCAACTTTGATTACACCTTCTCGCCAGCGGGGGCGGCCGTTTGATGGCGGCGGATCCATGAACACAGCCGTTGTCGGAGGTTGCGGGCTGGAGTGCTTAGGAGATACTGCAGGCGAGCGAAGCCGCGTGGTTGATGCGGGCAGGGCTTGCGAGGTCGACCGCTTGCGCAATGCAGAGGGCCGTGAGCTCGAGCGCTTGGGCGCTGAAGGCTGGGAGCAAGGCCTCACAGGCGGTACCGGATGCAGTCCGTGGGAGCCTGGCCGCGAGCGTGTTGCCTGCAAGGTCGGGTGCTCCGGAGACGCTGATTGCGAGCGAGGCCGCGCCTGCGATTCCTGCGATGCTTGAGGCTGTGATGGCTGTGAGCTTTGTGACGGGTGCGGCCAGCAGGGCATTGCAGGCGATGCCGGCGGCTGTGACGACGGGCGTGCAGGTGATGCCGATTGCTGCTTGGCCTCTTCTTCCTCGTCGCTGCTAATCACCTGGGCTGTCGCTTAACCTTGTCCTCCCTGGAAAAATCACCTACCAGTTCCTCCCAGAGATCCAACTCAGCAAAAGGACCCAGCCATCATATGATATTGCACATGTACTTGCAAAACACATTTGTCATGTCTCTGCTTTTGAACATTTAGACACATAAACTGCACATGTACACATACACATGCTTGCATGCTTGCCGAATGCGTCGTGCTATCCTGCCTGGATCTCGATCTTGGATGGAGAGGCTGCCTTGCGGTTCTCCAGGCGATTGCGCAGCCTCCCCTGCAGATCCAGCTCTGAATGCTTAGGCAGCTTCGGCAGGTTCACCTTGGTCTCTCGCTTGGCCAATCAGGGAAAAGGCGAAGATGAAAGAGCTCACGTGAAACTGCTCAATTTTTTCCCTCCTGCATGGCTGAGTACACGTAAGCAGGGTGATAGGTCCACACTGTGGTGAATTACTCGACTCTGCATTTCAAGTCAAGTTCCACATGCAACATTCTGCAAGTAAATTTTGTTCACAGTGCATACACGCAGCGTAAATTCCCAATTACCGGCTGAATCGGATGCAAGTCAGCAAAATGCCAATGCTTGCAACTTGTAATTCTAAGCTGACTTTTGACTGTAGCTCTGAGTTATGTCAGACTCTCATGCATCAAGCATGGCTGCCACTCGGACTGGCACATGTAGGGAGATACAGCACAGCTCACACAAGCAATGCTGTATTTCGCTACACCATAGCCTCATTTCCAGTGTCAGACAGCATTTGCGAATCACACACATGTGCGAGCATGCACACTCCTTTTTCCAGCTTCTCAGGTCCATCACGCCACACAGTATAGCTCAAGTGATGCTGCAGCAGGTAAGTCAGGACCCGGTTGGCGAAATGTGGCCACACCATTGTAACATTACCAGGCGAAAGCTACTAAATTTGGGTTTCGTAATCTTCAACTGCAAGAAATATGCTGCGTCAGAGTCGCATTTGTTGTTGTTGATGTGGCAGTGTGGCAAATGCCGAGCTTTTGGTGCGTCTTTGTAGTTTGTATGTGTGTCCTAGTGTCCGTGGCTTTGGTAAACCGTTGTCGCCGCCTCCCATTTGTGTCACTGAACGCTGCGAACGCGTGGTGACTGCCGATGCTGATGGCACTCAGGGAATGCAAACTGGCAGTGGATCTAGAATCTAGAAGTAAGGGCAAACAAGTTGTACCCACCCACCCTCACACCGGATGGGCAGACGCAAAAACTTGATACACACGCAAGCATCAACCTAACACCAGATGACAAGATGCACAGGAAAGTTGCGAAAGCACATTCAATATCCGATGAGGAGGAAGCTTTGCAGATAGTCCAACCCTCGCTCCGTCGAAAGGTACATCACGCATGCCCGTCTGCCGAAACAGCTGTAGCTAGGCGCGCGCAGATTCGGCATATGCCACAAAGCCAGGAGTTTCCAAGGAAGCCACATCCAGGAAACACGCAGATACATCAAGAGATCCATATGTTGCGTTGCGTCGAACAACTTGGGTTTGCTCGAGTTTTGGGAGAAGCCTCATGTACCCGAAACCGCTGTATAAGCTGCTTTGAATACACCCCGAAACAGCAAACCCACAAATAACCACCTTGTGCTTGCCGGCCGGCAGCTGCAGGCTTCTTGCGGGGTGCTTCCTCCACCGGCTTACGGTACACCTCGCTCAGGCGTCGGGTTTCGACTCGTGCAAAGGGAATCAGGGTCCATTGGGCTCAGTGGTTCCAAGTTTTGAGAGCTCAAGGGTCGGGATCAACTTATCGTATGGCGCTGCCTTGTTGCAGTTTGGATGTTTGCCCTGGTTGAATAAATGGGTGGCTCTGTAAGAGGCCCTGTCATGCTTTGGGTCCGAATCTTGGGGCTAACAGTCGTGCAGGCTGGCGCTGTCTGAGCAATTGAACCCGAACTCGGCTGCAGGTTCGAGGGCTTAGGGATGTGCTGTACCCTGGTCTTTGGCCTCATCGGTTCGACATATAGGCGGTGCGACTTTAGATTGTTGGCCACAAGCTGGCACATATGTGTGGCTCACTACAAGTACCTTCTGCGCTTGTGGGTCGAAGGTGTCCGAGGTCGGCAGTCTTGATGCACAGTTTCGGCCTATGGTAGATTCAGGTAGTCTCTGC
The DNA here is from genome assembly GCA_905221615.1 of Symbiodinium sp. CCMP2592. Lineage (NCBI taxonomy): Eukaryota > Dinophyceae > Suessiales > Symbiodiniaceae > Symbiodinium > Symbiodinium sp. CCMP2592. The sequence goes on from CAJNDT010000156.1 coordinate 46,781, forward strand.
TTACCCTGTAGGTCAATTTACCAACAACCCTGCGAAATCACAAAAACACCGGAAGCGCGACATCGCTCGGCCACGAAGCCCTGGTAGCAGCTATAGTCATCGAGCCTATACACACGAAGCTGAACCAAAGGTCTGGACTCTGCCACAACACCAACAGCCTGCGCACACTTGATCGTGGGTTTGGGTCACAGCGGCAGATGCCAAACCCTGAACCTAAACCTGACTAGAAGAGTTTCACACTTGCGCAGCACAAAGAACAGCAACGAGCATGATAAACAAACACAGCCACCGATTGCGGTGCTACTAGAGTACACTCTCGGTTTTGAGCACCACGACTATGACGACGACGGCAAACAGGACGACCGCGACCACCCGGAGACCGAGAACGGCAAACATGCTCCCCACCCGCGTATGGCGGATTCAGCCGGACGACTGCGCGAGTGCTTCGCATAATACAGTGGCCGAATTCAGGAGGACAGTCAAATGCTTCCCCCAAACACTGGCGGGAGTCAGAGATTTCGCGGCCCAGAGGTGGCGAGTGCATTAAAGTCATGACAGAGCGCGGATCCTGCGCAAATAATGATAGGACGTAAGTACTGAGTTTTGAGCGTCTCGGGCAACCTCCCGTCATCTCCTGTTCCGCGCGTGCGCGCGCCTCGCAGGAGCGTTGTCACTTGACGTGCAAGCCGATAGTGAGAGTGTTTGCCACACTTTTTCTTTAGGGACTTAAAAAGAAAACTGAAAGGATTCTACCTCAACCTTCTGAGCTTGCCTACAGTAAGTCCCTGGCCAAGATCTTGGCACGTGGGGGCACGCGAGTGGCCTCGTTTAAGTTGGACGTCGTGGCAGGAGTCATGGTCTATTGAACTTGGAGGATCTGTTTTGGGACGTGTTGGATGTTAGCCTTGGGCCTCGTGGTTCCATTGTGATTACGGTGCAATTCCTTTCCAGCAAATTCGAGCTGTCTCGCCCCAGAATCCCCTGTATGAAGCATCCAAATGCCGCAGGAGCACGCTCACTGACCTTTTGGGATTGCCAGGAATAGGATCAAGGCCCATGATTTCGGGTTCAGGATCTGTGGCCACGGTTAGAACGAGCTGCTTCGGACTTTTCTGTCAGACTGCGCTGTGTACATCTCTAAAATAGGGTCTAGGGTTTAGGGCTTAAGGTGAACGTGGGTGAACAATCGGCAACAGACCTCTCAGAACCAGCTCAGCAGCCTGAACAGCTTCAACCGGAGCCCTCTTACAAGTAGACGCGACATACAAGGACATCCCAAGAAATTGCGACAACACTGCATGCATCCACCGGTCGTAGTGGTATATACCCTTGCAAGCCCTGCAGCACGCAACAAACTGTGAAATCCCCAGGCAGCACATCGTCGCACACCTGGAGACCCGCCATGGACAGCCGTGCTCGAGCCAGGCGAAGCCTTACAACGACGCAGAGCACCAGTCCGCCTCCAAGCTCGCCTCAGGGGCCTTCGGGCCTTCCTACTTGGAGCTCCGCGATCCACTGCACTCTCCGAGGATTGCTTCTCCGACGTGGGCTCTTGGAACGCAGAAGGGGCTGCAGCTTGAATTTAGGACAGACGCCTTCAGACAGACAGGCAGACAGCCAGGCAGGCAGGGCAGGCAGACAGACCTACAGATAGATAGGTGTACAAATATGTACATATACACAATATACATTTATAGATATGCATAGATATATAAAACTGTTTGATACACACACACACATATATATATATATATATATATATATATTCATACCTGTGTATACACAGTTACAACCAGCAAAAGCATTGCCGATCTTTAAGTCCTGAGAACTGCGCAATGATGCCACCATAAACAATAGCTATCTCTAGAGCATGCCCAACCGTCCCGACCCTAGTCTAAACCTTGGTGCGACAGCTTCGCCGGCCAGGCGGCACGTTGGAAGCCACTTCACTACCAACGCTGAATCCTTGTCTTGCAGGACTGCATCAAGCATGCTCTGGATGTGAAAAGTACTTGATATGAGCCTGGCCAGCAATCCGTAGGCACTACTGTACCATACATCCTGACGTTTCTTTGGAGTTTACAATCCGAAACTCTTGTGTTCATTGCCGGTCAGATGATGTTTTTTTTGACACTCACACTCGGACAAGCCTGGCAAGGTCTGCAGAAGTAGGTACGTCAGATGATTAGGGCTCGGGATCTTCCACGGTACATGCATAGCGGCAAAATGCGCTAAATAAACTTCAACAGGCCATGCTGAATCACTTGGAGGGCAGAAGATTTGAGATGTTTCCCGAAGCCTTGCATTTTGCTAAAACTGTTAGCCCCGATCTGGTGTTCATGGACAGGGGGATGCAGAAACCATAAAAGCACGGGAACCGACCTCCTGTGATTCGCACGCAAAGCCTCTAACACCAGCAGTTTGAAAGGCATGGAGACTGATTCCGAGACAGAAAGTTCCAACCTCTCACACCCCAAGATCTTCGTCATTTGAATCAACAGGAACGTCGAGCATCGTTCTCTGACGGCCTTCGTGGCGAGCCTTGCGTATGCCCTTGTCTCCTGAGTTCACGGCAGGTTCCGTGATCAGCTGCCTTAATTGCATGTTGTGTCTACCGGGCACTGCAAGACCGACATTTTGAAGAGGGTCTGTTTTCTGCACTCAAGGGGCTTCAGACACGAAATGTGCAATCGTGCAATCTGAAAACACTTTCACGTACCCACCCTTGACCGAGACATTAATGTCCTGTACCGGGGGTTGCCTTCCCGAAAATCAAGCATTCCAGTGACCGTCCCTGCGTCCTCGCCGACATCAAGGTCGGAGCGTATCTCGTTCGCGAGCCGGATTGCTGCGCCAACTTCATCCTGAGTATACGGGGCCACGGCTTCGGACTGTGTCGTTCTTCTTCCCTCCTCGTTGGCAGGGTTTAAGGCGCATTCCTGGGGTGCTTCTTCAGCAATGTGGCCGATTTAGACGGTTTAGAGGAAAGGGCTCAAGGTTTGGCGCAGGTCTCATGGCATTGGTCTTTCATGGCATTCTAGACTAGACTCTATATAGCAGCGTGTCTAGCTAGTCCCGTGGTTCTGGGTGGATAGTACAAGAGTGTTCCGCAAGTGTCAAACGAGCCATAGTTTGAGACGAAAATGAGGGATCCTCTGTCCATAACTACAGCTGCATAAGCAAACATGGCTCGAAGAGTAAACCCTACGTACCGAAACCCTATTGACTTATTGTAAGGCTGAGTCTCTGGGATGATTGCTGATGCTACGAAATCCCTAACTGCCACAATTACCCTATTGTCTGAGACCGGGTTCGTCGACCCCACGTGGGCGGCCACCGGAGGACCTGGTGGTGCGAGGCTCCCGGCACTTCCTGGGCTACCCGCATCATTTCACAAGCAAACCATCGCGGCAGGCAACCACGTACATGTACATCATGTGCAGACAGACATGCATGGATGCACAAGTGACAAACAGGACAAAATCATGAAAAGAAAACTTGCGAACCCAACGCGCCGAGGTCGAATGCTGGAAGCGGCCCGGACTGTCTGCACTTGGGAACAGAGAGGATGACCCCACACCCAGGATCTTGCCCTGCCCAGAATCTTCTTTGCGGGCGGTTCTGGCGGCTCGTGTGCAGCTGGCATGGACGGGCCTCGGCTTCACGGGAAATTCTTGAAGGATCCCTTACGCGCGCAGCGCCCTGGCCTAGGCTGTGGCCTGGGAGTCTGGGCTCCTCGCCTGCCACCGCCACGCACTTCTTTCGGGTCTGCCACGTCCTGAGCTCTGAAAACGGGTTTAGGTCTGTTAGGGAGCATCCAAAAAAGGGTCGGGCTTTTTGGGGTTGCTTTTCCTGTCTTGCTTAATTAAGAAGACGTCTGCCAATCCATCCAGCAAGCTAGTGATCAGAACACCTCAGGAGGCAGGCAGTTTGCCAGGATTCCTCTCCGTGTTATGTTGACCACATTGTTACGACCCTGTCATCCAAGGCACCAATGGGATTAGGTTTAGTTTAGGGCGTGGGCGGCTTGGTTGTCAGGGCATCCATGTCTGGCAGTTTCTAGCATTGATTCCAGCAATTCGACAGAGTTCTTCGGTCCGGTTTCTTCCAAAATGTCGGCTAAGTTCAGAAAGCGGGCGGAATGCCCCGACCCCCCACATTTAAATTTACGGTGCCTTTGCATGTTTTGCAACAAAACCGCTCTTAAAACAAACGGCTAGCCTTGCCTTGCAAGCGAATCCAGGTCGAAACCGAGTAGGATTCAGGTCTCGGGTTCCGGGTCCCGTGAGAAACGAGAAATGCAATCTTAGGCTCACGCCATCTACTAGGTCTTGTTCCTTGAACGCATCTATGCATGCGTGGGCTACACCACACCGTTGCATAGTACGGAAAGGAGCCTTCCGTCGTGCGCGAGTGGTCATATTTCATATCTGCATGTTATGGATGAAAAGATAAGGTCAAATGAACTACATTCTCCTAATCAGGAAAACTTGTGGCTTGCAAAGGTCCTGTCAACCTAGAAAAGCCGGTTTCCTGCGAGTTTTCTCCTCCTTGTATTGAAGTCCACATGCAATCAATCCCCACATGAATATGCCGACAATTCCCTCAAGTCATAGTGCATGAGACATGAATTTCGTTGGTTCTCACAGTAACTTGGTCTGACGATCCCTACTTGATCCAAACACCTGACTATTAGCTGGAACTACCGTAACTGCTGCGGATACTGTCCCAACACATGAACGCCACATAAGTTCCACCCATGCTTGGTGTGCACAAGCATTGCCGTTAAAACGAAGACGCAGTCTTCATGTGATCCACGATCTTGCTTGCGAAGTGCTCCGAGGAATCCGCAAAACGCAGGCTCACAGTGTCCGGTTTTGAGAATCTGAACCGTGGCTCCACTGCGCTCTGATACGACAAGGCATTGTCGAATACTCTTTCGTCAGAAGTCTTTCGCTGTTTGCCGTGCCAGCAGTTGCAGCTGTTGACACGTTTGAGATGCGAAGTTGGTTCGCATGGTGAAAACTTGCGCGGGTCACCAGAAACGTGACACGAACAGGAGAATTTCACATCGCTGCGGCGATCTCCGATAACAACGACCGCCACGAACACCGCCCCAAACAGGCTCGATCCTTGCTGCATGTTCTTCTGAAGGGCTGGTGTGTTGTTTGTGCTGCTTTTGAATTTGGGGCGAGCCTTCATTCACGGTGTAACTGTTGTTTAGCATTTAGTGAATGGGCTTATGGGTCGATTTTGCCCTTCTTGCGAATGTGCATCGCCTTGTATGGCTCTTCGGGCTTGCAAGTCCTTATGTACCAAGCTGAAACCCAGAATTCAGAATTCATAAATGCTTCGAACAGACAAAGTCAGAATACTCTTTTGGGGTCTAGGACGCTCCGGGGTACGCCACTTGGGAGTACAGTGTTTTGCTGTGTACGGCCTTGAGTTTCTGAGCGAACACTTTTGAAGCTAAGCGCTGCTTCACAAACTCTGTCAGCCCCATGCAACAGGTTCTTCCACAAACCAAGTGCATTAACACACCTCTCTCCAACAAAGTTTTCAGACAGGCCCAAGGCTCAGGGTAACACCGGCCATGGAGAGACGCGCGCAAGAGGCCTGTTTAGGCTGCGGGTTTGGAACTTCAGGGTTGGACCTCAGCACTAACCCAATAAGCTACAAGTAGTCACTGGCCCCGGACACCAGAGGCGAAAAGTCGCAAGTCTCTGAAGGTTGCAAGACCTGCAACGCCACGTCCGCTGTCTGCGAGCCGATTCCATACCTGTCGGTGGGGTTTTGAATCGTACCAAAGCTGCACCCTGCAAGCTGGACATCAATCAGTTCAGGATTCGGAGTTGGTTTTCGGAAGTCGTGCTCGTGGTTCATGTGGGAGTTCGGGGCACTGGATTCGAACCATAATCAACCTGCAGTCATTCTCTGAATTTTCAGCCTTTGCATACGCAGCCGCAGGGCCTGACTGTGGATTCCATGGTCTATGCGGTAGGTTAGTAGGTTAAACGCTATCAAGGCTCGACCCACGGACAAGATCGGACAAGTACCCAAGGTTTTCCATGCAAGTTTTGGGCCTGAGTGAACTGCTGCATGCTACAGACTTCCGAACTCACGCTCAAGTCATAATGGCACATGAAGCAACGTCTTAAGGACAGGTATTAACTCGTCGGTGAACTGAGATGAAGCAGCAAGTCAACATGATCTGTGGCTACTGGTGATGTTGTTCATCATCAGCATCGTCATCTGTTCGCCAGGCCGGTGGTGGTGACCTAGTCACGACTGTCAAAGCCGAGGTTCAGCTTGCGAAGATTCTGCACGCTCTTGCCACGCATGGGTGGCAGTTCCACCGACTCTGCGCTCTGAGTGAGTTCCACCTCGTGGCAAATATCGCAGAGCAGGATGCGCAATGCGACTGCGAGTGTGCAGGACACGCATACACTGTTTCACTACTGCCTGGATTCGGCGCGCCACATCTGCCGCAACCGCCAGAGCGCGTTCCCGGGCTCTGGGGCCAAGTTCTTTGGCCATGACACGCAGTGCGGCGTGCAGAATACGAGTGGAGGGGCGTCTCAAAGCAGCTTGAGGCTTGCTGGCTGCGCTCGAAAGAAGGAGTGCGCTGGTGTGCATCTGTTCGCACATTAGCTTGTGCCGCAGATATTAATGCCATGGGCAAACACCTAAGGTTCAATACTGCCAGGCCACACCCCACATGTTGTAGCTCAACACCCCGTGTGATACAGACACACTTAGGCTTAGTCTGCGACACATCCCGATTTGCCCAACAACAAACACAGGCAGTGCTTCAGCCTGAGGCGAAAGAAAAACAATTGGCCAAAGCTCAAGCAGATCTGGCCAAGCAGTCCGCTAGACACTGAACTTCTCACTTCTGCCAGTGGCATAGGCAAACACACAGCACTCGTTCCCAGGCAGATGTCGGCACATCTAAGAATATGCAAGCCGTAAGTCGTGTCAAGTGGTAGATAGGTATAGTCTCGCACCCTGTTCAACCAGAGCTCTCTGATGTGCTGTCAGTTAAAACACCACTAGCATGGCTTTGGGCTTGTGACTTGGCTGTTGCGCTACGATACAGTCGAGGGAGCTTTGCGATCTGCCTGAGTCTTTCGATTCCTAAGCCAACAGCTTCAAGTCACCATGAAATCCCTGCTCTCGACTTCTTTTTGGGCACTGCCGCACTTAGGGCGGCTGTGTCTCAAGTCGCCGGGAGGGAGCTGGACACGGAAACGGAGCCTGCGCTTTTGTGATACACGCTTGCTCTTGCGAAAGGCAAATTAAGGATCAAGATATGGACGAACACTGCTAAGCAAGGCTCTGCTTTGTTGAATGTAAGTATGAATGTACATCATCATGCATTGTATTGTAGACAGACAGATAGATAGACAGAGAAACAGATAGATCATGTAGATACATGTGCATGTGGATGTGCATGTGCGATACCAATCGAGTTAAAGGATTTTCAATACTCTCTCTTGGCGTGTGGCGAGGTGTGGCATTTGTGAGTTAGGGTTTAGCGTCTTAGCATCGAAATCAGCAGAGTGATCACGGGTGTTCTCCACTTCCGAAAAGAAAAAGCTGATTCCGGAAGGGAACAGCCTCATCCAGAAAGGGCTGAGGTTACTCTGATCCCGAGGAGAAACCACTAACATGACACCGACCCAGGAGATGCTACCAATGTAATGCAAGTGTTGCGGAGCGAGGTGGTCAGGCCTTATATCTTCAACCCAAGGCCTGCTTTCAGGTTGATTTCATGGCTTCCTCTTGGGGGAAGGGAGGCTGGTCGGACTGCAGCCACTCCACGAGGCCGACGGAACGGCTGACCTCCGGTATCTATGAGCCCTGGAGCAGTGCTTCCTCCGAAAACTCCACCGGAAAAACGGGGTACATACGGCAACACTGCCACCTGCAAGCAAGCCAAACCGCGCATCAACAGAGCAGTGAATATGCCAGTCGCCACGATCTTCATGATGGTGTCCACTTCGTGTTGGGGGTACTAGGTAGTCATCTGATGGGCTCAGCGGCACAAGTTGTCGTAGAACAAAACCCGTGGTTACGGAAGCCATCACAACATAGTTCTGGTATACCTGCACCGTAGACCTGCCTATCATAGCAGCGGGCTACATGAATGTCAAACCTTGTCAACCAAAGCGAGAGCAACAGGATGAACACGCACGAAAAGTAAGTCTCGGTCCAGCACCAAATTCCTCCATCCTCACAGTGACTCCGTAAACCGAACCGACTGTGCGCCTACGCTCGCCGAAGTCGGGCAGCGATTTGGCGCCGAGCACGGGAGAGCAAACTGCAGTGGTCGGAACGTTAGGGGGGCGAGTGTTTGAACTTGTACCTCTGGCGCTGTTGTTGCTGTTGCTGTGTCATTGTTACTGTTGGTGGTGGTTGCTGTTGGTGGTTACTATTGCTGGTAGAGAAAACAGCAGCCCGTTACTTGTGTTATCTAAAAAGCAATTGGGAATGCTTCCGGAGACTGGAAATCAACCAAAAATCCTGCCAGACCCCGTGCACCAAAGCTGCTGTGTTGTTGCTGTTGTTGTTGTTGTTGCTGTTGCTGTTGCTGGTGGTGTTGTTGTTGTTGTTGTTGTTGTTACTGTTGCTGTTGTTGTTGTTGTTGTTGCTGTTGCTGTTGCTGCTAAGGGGGGGTGAAACAGTATGACTGGGCTCGTGTTTTGGTCCCTACCGCAGGTACAGACCAAAAGCAGATACATTGGTTGACGGGGCTGCAGTTATTGTCGTTTGTATCCTCTTCGTGTTGTTATTGTTATTGCTATTGCTGCTCTTGGTTGCTGTTGCTGTTGCTGCTTGTTCCTTGTTCATTGTTGCTTTCTGGCTGTTGGCTGTTGGTCGTGGTCGTTGTGGCTGTGGTTGATGCTGTTGCTGTTGCCGCTACTGTTTCTGCTGCTGGTGCTGCTGGTGCCGGTGCCGGTACTGTTGGTGTTGGTGTTATTTCTGTGGAGGTGTAGGTGTGGGGTGCAGGTGTTGTTGGCAGCACAATCAGTCTGAGCTCAAAGCCTGTGCACATCCACACCGTGTAGGTGCGGGTGTCGGTTGTTGTAGTTGTTGTTCCTGATGCTGCTCTTGCTGTCGTGGTTGTTGTGGTTGCTGTTGTTGCTGCTGTTGCTATTGCTGTTGCCGTTGCGGTTGCCGTTGCTATTGTTGTCCCGTGTGGCGTCGTTGTGGTTGTGGTTTTGGTTGTGGTTGCGGTTGGGGATGCGGTTGTGGTCGTGCCTGTGGATGTTGTTGTGCTTGTGGTTGCTGTTGTCGTTGTTGCTGTTGTTGATGAGGGCGGAGGTGTTGTTGGTAGTTGCTGTTGTTTCTTGATGTTGTTGTTCTTGTTGTTGCTGTTATTGGTGTTCTTCTTGTTGCTATTATTGCTTTGTTTGTGTTCTTGTCATTGTTCTTGGTATTGGTCTTGTTCTCGTCGTTGTGGTTGTGGTTGACGTTGTTGTCGCTGTTGCTGCTGTTGGTTCCGACATGACGTAAACGCGCAAAACCGACATGCCGCTTGCATCGGTTTTACAGCGTTTTCTACTCTCGAAGTGCCCTTCCCATCAGTGCCGTCGGCATTTAATTTCGTGTGTCTGCAATTCTTGGTTTTTTGCGACGTTCGGAATTGAATCCTCGGTGTTTGCAGTGCTTTCTTGCCTTGGGTGGTGAACATCGTAAATTACGGTGTTCGGTGCGTCATTGAACTTCGTTCGAAAGACTTTGCTTGCGCAGGGGGTGGGGTCGGGGGGTGGGGGGGTCGTTGGAAAGACCTCTTTCGCTTGGGGGGGGGGGTTGGGGGGATAGCTCCATCATTGAACTTCGTTGGAAAAAAGTCATTCGCTCTTTCTTTCGTGTTTCCTTGCCTTCGCATTTCTTCGCCCTCGACGTTCACAGACACTTTTGGACTTTTACACATCAGCACACGTGATAGGTGCGGAGGGGGTGGGTCGGTCTGGGCGCGGGGGGCGGGGGATTGGGGGGGATAATTCCGTCATTAGAGGACTTCAACGTACACTAACTATAGGGGTTTGTGCTGCTATTGTCGTCCTGGGCTTGCGCTTCCGGGTTTGTAATCTTTACACGTCTAGATTGACTCTTTACTACTACGTGTGTAGAAGCAGCGAAAACAAAACGAAAATAATTTGCTGTGTAACCCGATGTGCTGTAATGTACAGCACTGCATACCTTGTGGCCTTTCAAAGGGAGAAAGCAAAGACAACCGTGTGAATACCGATGCGTTCGCATGCAAATCCAGACCCAACAAACACACGTGCCTTCGAGGTTTTCGGCACTGCAAGTCTATGACATCCTGTAAAAACCACTGCGATCGGCATGTGCGCGGCGCGCATTTACGTCATGTCTGAGCGTGTTGATGTTGTTGGGTAGCATAAACTCTATTTTTCGTTTGTGCTCCGTGGCTCTTGTCTTGAGTCACTGAGCTTGCAACATGTGCCTGGACGGACGGTGATGGGACGCTGTTCTTTTCATGCTTACATATGCCATATGCAGACAGCTCTTGAGACCTCACGGTAGGCTGCAGGGGCGGTTACTTCAAACCCTGCATCCTCAACTCTCGACCAGTTGAACCCAAAGTGCATTGTGCCAAACGGGGCCCATGATTGTCTTCCGGTGCCGAGGCCCAGAAACCTGCAAGTGTAAACCAGGGCTCGTGGGCGATACACGCGAGGATATCCGGGCCAAAAACGGTTGCCATTCCTGAAGCCCCCCTAAGACCCCCTACTGCAACAGATGTCTGCAGTCGCGCGGCTTCTGCCATTTCTTGGACTTGCCTCAGCCAGGACGGACACACAAATGCGGAAGGATTGGGGTTCCACCTGTATTCGGGTGCTTCAAAGCCCTTTGTATGAAATAGGTTCTACAGCTTTGATTGGTTTCCGTCGAGACCATTCATTCGGACTGATTTAGACTTTCTTGCTGCAAGGTCGGCCGGGGCGGCTCCAAGCAGGTTCATTGTCACTGTACCTGCAAACACGAAAGATTGAGACTCGCAGCACACTGTGCTGCGGCTAACTACTAGTAGATACTGCCGGCTTACCTGAAGCCTCGATTGAAGCTCGATTGGACTGCTTTGAGAACGATGACTGGCCCACGGCAGAATTTTAGGTCTCCGAGGTTCAGTATTTTAGGGTTTACAAGCGAGTGTTCTACATTTCCTTGGCGTCCCGGCTGATGGGCTCTTCGGTACGCCGCGTGGCCGTGACGCTGGCAGAGAACGCCTCTCCAAAGCATCGTTTCACTTCTGAACAAAGCCCTGTGGCAAGCCCAGCGCTGTGAGGTCTTGATTTGTTCACCCCGATACATTGTACAGTTTCAGAACTTCAGAGACTTCGTCCAAAACGTATATAACCATGCAACACCACAGTCGAGCCCTCCGGATACCCCAGAACGAGGATGGCCCCTGACCAACGAATTGAATCCTGCTCACGCATCATAGCGCATCGAGAATCAAACATGCGCTTCCACATGTCTGCCCCATGGAACGGCTTCCCCCTTGATGTTTAATTCGGGGAGCGCAGATGCTGTCTCGCGGTGGAAATCGGGAAATGGAAAGATTGCGCCCAAATTTGCACAGCAGTAACGATACCGCCGCCGTATCCCCTTGTCGTTCCACCACCTCGCAGATCACAATCAGCCCAGCCTCAGCCTGATACCCGAAGCCGCACCTACCCCTTACGCCCATCCAACCCTCTCAACTCTGCCTTGACATGATGAGAGGTCACGGAACCTGGCTTTGTCCAGAGTCTTGAGGGCTTTCGGGGACTGGGCTTCATATTTGGCTGCTATCGTGCCTCTTGGGACTGATGATTCGTTTCTTTGGGGCCTGAAGGATTCTCCGGCTTGCGGGCGCCTGCACAGACTAAGTTCTTCAGCCAATAAGCGGTTCCTCGGAAGCTATGAGGCGACCTTAAGAGGCTCTAGGCGTGCGCCATTTCGATGCTCACGCTCGCACAAGTTTCGGCGCTCACACTCGGACAAGTTTAGGGTTTCAGGGTTTTTGCTTCAGGGCTTATGAAGCGGCTGAGGGTTTGGGAGCACGTAGCATTTCGCTGAGCAGAATGAAACTCAGTCAAAGTACACCTCGCCCCAAAACTCTTCGGCAGGGGTGTAGGACTTTTTTTGCTTCAGGGCCGAAGGGCTTCTGATCTGGGGTCTAGTGAGTCAGGCTCGGAGCTCATGGCCCAAGGCTTGCGCTGATTTTGCGCTCCATCCCGTGCGAAGGAGTCTTAGAAAGACGCAGCGGCACACTGAAGCTCTCAGCTCTCAGCTCTCGAAGATAGGAACGACACCCGGCAGCAACCCTGGGGAGGCGAAAGTCAGAACCCGAAATCTCGCCCAAGATCTGTCGATATCAGATTTCTTTCCTCTACGTGGCCACCCGGCCTGCGGCGAGCCCGGAGGACCTTATGCCGTTTATGCTTCGTGGTGTCCTTGGGGATTGGGGGGGGGGGGGGGGGGGCGGCCTTTGGTTTGGGTTCGGAGGCGCGGGGTGCAGTTCAGGGACCCTCTGACTGTTGGTATGTGGCGAGGTCGGACGATGCGAGAGGATTTGGGCCTTGCCCTCGCATCTGCCTTGCACCAGTATATTGATATAGAAAATTACCCCAAGAAATGCTTGCTGGATCGCTTGCTGCTTACCTACTTCAGCATGAAGTGTCTACTAAGTCTACGGCATTCATCAACTTTCCAACCTGTCTGTATTATGTATGTCATTGCGTGTGTGTGTGTGTGTGTGTATGTCTGCACATACGTTTTTGGCACTCGCACTCGACGTACGTACTTACACAAGGGGCCGTGAACCAATTGGGTCGCAGGGTGCAGTGGCCTCGAACAGCTTCAATCGTAGTTGGATGCAGCCGCTGGTCAGGCCGAACGTGCCCGTTTCAAGCCAAACTCTCCCACCCCACCCTGGACCCCTTAGAGTTTAGGGCTGGGTACAACTACCGTTTCCGAAATCCGAAACCTCCCTTTGCAAAGGTCCTCAGGTTCCCTAACACCTAAGCTCCCAAGCCGAACATCTGTACTTCCCGAACCCGGTTTGCATCCAGGCCTGTTCAATCTGCATGGTTACCTGGTGAAACTGAAACTGGGGCCCCTAAACCTACGAACCCCTTTTTGCAACAGGCCTGGTCATCTCTGAGCCCCTCATAACCTCTCAGCGGTATAAACTCCAAAGGCCCCCAAAGCCCTGGTAGGGCGGTCGCAGCGAGAGCAGCGACACGGTGCTTTCATCCTTGCATGTCCTTGAAGGATGGGGCCCTTGTGCTTCAGTTTTGGGCTGGAAACAGTTCAAAGTGCGCACTGTCGTGCCCGAAGCTTCATCCAAAGAAAAGTATGATCGAGGCTTAGCAACTCGCAAAGAACATCAACAAGGTATTGAACGATGGCAAGCGACTCAAATGCATTCGCCTTTCAGTTGCTCTGCAACCCTCTAGGCTCAAGGCTAGACTTTGATGATAATCCGACAAATGGCTTCTCTAGTTTGTGCTGAAGGTTTCGGGATTTGGGACAATCCGCACCGTGCGACACCTGAACCCGTTTTACATATTTATATGTGGTAACAGAATCGAGCCGGAATACAGCCCTCAACAAAAATGTAAGAATATTGCGCACACTCTCTAAACATGCCGTGACTTCCGGTGATTCTGGTGGTCCTTTCCTTTTTTTGCGTCGGGTCTAGGACTTTTTGTGCTGCTTACCGCTCACACTCGCACAAGGTAGGCAAGGCTCCACATAGTGTATCGCATCTCCACTGCTTGTGCTTTCCTCTATCTAGCAGTACCTACTCAAGGTGACGTTCCAGGGTCCGGTATTCAATATTTCCTGTCTGGCGCCTCGGGTTTGGGCCTGACGGCTATTGGGTGCAGGACCCCAAAAAACGTTCACCACAAGCCTGAAATCCCACGCATTCAAGGTGCAAAGCCGGAACTTGAAACCTTGAGCCGTAATTAAGTCTCGAAACCTCGAATCCTGAACTGCGTATCAAGCTTCGTTGCTTTGCCCTTGTTTTTCTCGGCACAGGCCTGAGATGCCAGGAATGCAAAAAAGATCCAGCGTTGGGGCCTGGGATTCTTGGCTTTGGGTTTCGGGTTCAGTGAATGGGGGTATCTGGGACATCCAGTTGTATTAGGATCCCCCTACCTCGCTCGAAACGGGGATCCTCAAATTCTCATCAAGAGGTCTTTGGGATTTCCGGTCTTACTGGGACCACTTTCGGCTCTTCAGTATTTGGCCTCAAAACTTGCCTTCTTGGTCGACCAGCATACTCGGAGGCTCAACAGGCACATTTAGAGCATGTGTTAAAGGCTCTGAGGCGTAGCGGTTCAAACTTCATTAGCTGTATCTTTTTGCTTGAAGTCTGGTTGGCGCGTGCGGGCTCTGCTTTCGACTCCGGCGAGGGACGTCCAGTCTTCCCGGCAACCGCAAGTGATATCACTGCAACGAGTTGTGAGCAGGAAAGAAACCCCAGATTGAACCGTCTAAAGGTTTGTTCAGATCAAAACAACTGAGCGGTCAAACCCTACGCCAATGCTCATCAAGCAGATACTTGCTGAACGAAGTCTCAGGGCCGTGAAAGATCAAGTGGCCACAGTCCGAAACACCTTCTTCTTCAGAACGCGCGGGCAATCCTCAAACCCTGAACTCCAAAATCCTGTAATTTCAGCCGTGGCATCCGTCACGCCGGCCGGATCACAACCTCTTCTCACGGCTGATGCATGAGAATGCGATCGGGCAGATTCTCAGCAAAGAGTTCCTCTTTAGCATTTCAGCCCATATGCTCGATCCCCAGCCGACGAATTACGAACCCCGCCTCCTGGCGCACTCCCGATTCCCCAACTGAACCAAGTACAACTGTGCAAACGGCAGCAGATCTGGATCTCTGAAGTTTCCTTCATGCTGTTCGAAAGGACCACCTTTTTGCGGCCCAGAGAAGCATTTTCCCCAACAGCTGAAGCACCTGACGAGCTTCTCAGCTCCTGCCAGGCTCCGAGATTCTCGTTCGTTGGATCTCATATCCCAAAACCTTTGCGCCCCCTTGAAGCGGAACACTCCATGTAGCTTGTTGAGAAACCTTGAAACACTTCAGGCTCTGCTATGCAGGTATAAGGGGTCATCCCACCTAAGGATATCGGGCGGGCCTTCAAAGGCTCTTGGAAGCCTGCTATGGACTTGGACTCGTGACGTCGTGACTTTCTAGTGCGAGACCTCGGACTGACATGCAAGCTCGTGGCTAGAGTGCAGGCGTAGGGCTTAGGGTTTAATGTACCCTTTTACTATGCAAGAAGTTGGTGGTCTGAGTCGGTAAAGACTGAAACCCAAAACCTGTGCGTGGTGTGGCTCCAACTTAACCCCCCCAGCTTTCGTGGTTACGAGACAGTCCGTTGACAGTCTCGGTGCCGCAGAAGCCACATGGAGGCAGGTTCTCGAGGTCCACTTGCCTGGGCTAAGGAGACTTTTCCGATGTCCTGTGAGCGTTCGAGGGTTGATGACATTTGAAGATCCATGTGCATAGACTTGTAAGCTCCAGAGCTACATCAGCATATACATAAACAAACACTTGCATAAGTATAATATGTACATATGTATATATGTATACACATATGTGTGTATGTGTGCACATGCCCATAATTAAGTATGTAGGTATGTAGCTATGCAAGCAAGTAATTAAGAAAGTAAATAATGTGATAGGCGTGTATGAGTATAAACAAAAAGAGATTTATGCATGTACTGTATGGCTTTTTATTTTTGTACTTATTGTTTGCATACATAATTGCAAATACATAAAATACATTTTGTATGCCCAAAACGAATCTGAGTCTGACTCTGTGGAGGTTGGTTGGTCCTTATCGGGCATGGCATTCTCTCCAAGCTCGATACAGCGAGGCGAGGCCCTGGCATAAGCTGCTGAAGCACTGACTTACTTCTTTTCTGCATCCGGGCTGTGAAGACTTGCCCCTGAGCCGCAAAGCCTGAGACCTGACAGCACGAACCCACGAACCCCAAAGCCCTAGCTCTTACAACACCTTCACCGCTCTAATCTTGAAGCCTAGCTTGGAGCCGACGAGCGATCGCAAGTTCTCCGGCAGCTGAGAGATGGAGAAGGTGCCACCTCAGCTTCAAACTTGGAGTGTTTCCGTACACGCCCGTGGTTGTCACGCTTGAGCGCCAGGGTTTGGTGGGCAGGGTTCTGAGCTAGGGGCTCCGGGTTCGATGGTGAAGGTGTTGATGTATTTGTCGGGGTGAGACCCCTTCAGGATTGCTTGGGCTTGGGGCCTCTTTGTGGGCTGGAAGATATGGCAAGGACATGCATTCGAAAAAAGCAGGCTGCAGGAAGGAGATTCGCTCTTGAGACCACACATCTGGCAAAAGAAAACGCCCGAAGGATTCAAGAGTACAGGAGGTGGCTGCGCGATTGAACAACTCTTGAAGGTAGGTGCAGCCTGCGCCTACACATGCAAACTCGACGTCCCCTAGGTCTTGCATGTCCGGCATTTCGACAGCTTTTGTGTTGCCGCGCTTAGTCAGTCTTTATCCATTGCTGGAATGGTCGAACAAGGACAATGGACAACAGAATCCTAAAGTGGCAAGCCCGAAAAGCCAAACCGATTCAACAACCACCCCTGCAAGGCATTCCACGATTCTACGAACCTCGACAACTGGTCCCAAGCCGAGGCCAGCTTGAAGCCGAGCTGCTAGCCAGCCTTACCGTTGCCTGAAAAGAATCAGAATACTGGCTTTTGTCGGGTTCGTGACTGTTTGCCGAATCCAGTGGCAGATGTCAATGCAAGGTATATCGGGTTTACGAATTTGTCGAGTGCAAAGAAAACGAAGGCTTGATGGCTTAGCGTTTGGCACGGCTTAGCAAAAGGAGGTACTGCTGCAATTGCAAATATAATATGGAGTTCCTGTCTACGGGATCCAGGCACCAAGCAGCCACGCACATGTCCCAGTTGTCCAGTATGTAACAACCCCAACCCTGCACACTTTAGGCCGCTCAAGTGCCAAATCCTAAACTTCTCACCATGCCAGGCTAAGTCTACGCCCTTTGCCTCCCACGGAACCCGTTCACTCAACAGACCGAACGCCCGGAGCCGATGCAGCACCCCGATGCCCAAACTTGAATGCCGATCTGCCACAACTTGGAGGGCAAGAAGCTTTCATTTTTCTACGTGCATGTATAGATACACATGGGTGGTTGTCAAAATTATGGTCCCTTTTTGGGTCCCTAATATATAGTACGGCACCTAGTATTTAGATGTATTTAGGGTACCCAAAAGGGACCATAATTTTGACAACTACCCACATAGATGGTTAGGTATATGTGCGTACTGCAACATCCCAAAACTCTGCACCGTGACTTTTTACAATGGTTGGGGCAATCTTGGGTTTTGAAAGTTTTATCAAATTTTGCCACCCATCTTTGCATTTAATGGAATACTATATGCCTACTGTGCGCGTGTGTGTGTGTGTGTATGTATGTATGTATGCATGCATGTAGTGTGCATGCTGCTAGCACGGCGGGAACCAACAACCCCCGATGCCCTGAAAACTGTCTAGGCACCGCGGTTCTTAGTCCGCCTGGGTGTTAGGACAGCATGATATTCTTTCAAAGCCATGCGAGCATGTGATAAACAGAAGCAAAGGAGAGTTACACAGTGTAGTCCAGCAGCTCCCACTAAAGACGGCAATGCCCTGCGACGGCTCGCAAGACATTGATGCTACATAATTATTCTCGGGACAGCTGACAACATGTTCGAAATTGCACCAGGTAGAGCTTGACTGACCCAGATTTGAGCGGGGGCGCCGGCGTCTTCGCTTCGGTAAGCGTCGCCGCCACCGTCTTGTCCTCCACCTGGAGCCACTCAACCAAGACTGGCCGCTATTTGGTCCGGGACATGGACGGTTGATGCCGGCGCTCCTGGTAAAAAAAGAGTTCTGCACACTGAGATTTATGGGCCCTGCCAACACTCCCATGGCCCGTAAACTTTAAACTTTCCAGGGCGCACCGTGCAAAACAACCCCGACAGCAGGATTTTTAAGAGACCTCATGCAGCGTTGCGATCTGGGGCTGGTTTGAGGTAGAGTATTCGGAGCAGCACCCCAGGCTTCATGAAGCGAAATGATGCAGCCTGCCGTAAACATGAGCGAGAGAGAGAGAGAGAGAGAGAGAGAGAGAGACTCGTTAATATCGCCATGTTCGGCAAGGCCACTTGCAAGAAATGCCCAGTCTTCATACAGCGGACGGTCCGATTACGCCGAGCCCGCACTAAAATGGATCTGAAGATAGTTGAACGTTTTTCAGCAGTGTCTATAAGTGTTGCAGGATCTCTGGTACTAGCCTAAACACCTTTTTATCCTCGGCTCGGCCGAAGTGCCCCAAGCACCAAGCAATCCTCCATCCAAGTAACCATCACAACACCAACTCAAAAATTGTAATGGAAGGCCAACAAGTCAACGAATATCAAAGGCATAGGGCCTTATGAACTCATGTCAGCCACATCCACAAAACAACAGATCCTCTTGAAGCGGCTACAGTGGCAGCGCTACACAGCGGCCCTAAAACATTCGCTACCAGTAGCTCGTATAGCTACGATAAGGAAACCTTACGGAAACCCGCCCAACCGCACTGCACAGCACAAGGTTTTATGCACCGAAAAATGCCGAACACAACACAAGTTCCAACAACTGGTGATCTGCTGACATCAATCCCTCGAGCACCGCACCTTCTCCCAGCCATCCACTGGAGGATGCTTGCCTAGGGTTCGCTCGGGTTAGGGATGGGTTCAACAGATGGACCTGCAGAGCGCCTTGCGCGGCTTGTGCAGGGAGGAACACGGAGCCTCTCAGGTGCCTCATGGCTGCGGCCTTTATTGGCTTCCATAGCAAGTTCATCTACGCCAGTCCTCCGTTCGATCCCCACGAGTCACGAGGCTTTTTTGCCTCCCGCATCGTCCGAGCGCATCGTTGAACCGCAAGGGGCGGAGCATGATGAAGGCCCACCTGCATGCCTGGCCAACTCCAGAAGCTGAGGCCGCGGCAGCAGGTGGAAACACATTCCTGTGCCACGGGCACACACTCTCCGCAGGGCTTCGACTTCTTCATCAGCTCAAACTTTGGTAAGATCCCGTGAGGCTTGATTCGACGTGGACTCAGAGGCACGTTGCCCGAAGCTTCTGGGTCGCGGGACAGGCACGTCTACAGGCTGCTGCAAGGGTTCGAGGGCCGGAAAATTGATAATGGCCCGAAAAAGGTGAGGTATCTGCATATAAATTCGTTCGGAAGCTGCCTCAGCGCCCAAGCGGCAACCTACTAAGAAGTTCCCTCTGCTTCATTCGGATGCCGGCTTCGGATGTCGTTCGGGCAGCCTGCTAACGAAATTCAATTGTGAAAAATTACGAACACAACAACAACCATGCGCCTTCACGTCCGTCTTGGGAGCATTGTCCGTGTCCGTGTCATCCTTGTCCAACACCGGGAGGCTTGGTCGCTGGAAGAGTTCCACCCTTCTACATAGAATGAAGGCATCGTAGGCCCGAAATCCAAATTTTAAGAGGCCGACACAGTTCTAGCTTCGAACTGCCTCGAATCGACAACCGGTCCTTTGGGCGATGTGTGTAAGATGAACTACCGCACAAAGTCGGCATCATGTTGCGACAGGCAGGCAATGGCGAACGAAACGGTGACACTTGTTGTGCTGGGAGATATCATCGCTGTTCGATCGGACTTCTCAGCTGCACAGGCATGCTGGCAATGGCCCGTCTATGCCCTCCGGGAAACCGCATGGCAGGCGCAAGTTGCGAAAACTGTCCTGGTCTACGGTAGTGCTGGAGAGACACACTAACGCGAATAGGCAATGGAACAATAACGGCTGACTGAAGCCAGAGCAGAACAGAACAAAACCATCAAACAGTTCCCCCTTAGCCGAGAACCGTAAAGCAATTTCAGCTTGAAGTTCAATCGTTCGAGCCCCGACCCACAATCTTAAACTCCTTCCTTGTGCTCAGCCCAGAGTCATCCTTGCTCCCCGGCAGAGGGTAGCCATTGGGAGAAGTTGCCGGACCACTGTAGTACCTAGAAGCATCATCACAAGGCTAGGTCGCTGCCACTGACTCCTCTCATGCAGGGCACTTCGCGATGTACCCAGGAGTGCCGGACATGTCGTTGTCCTCAGTCGCCACGGCGTGTGAAAGGCTTAACAATAAGGGCTGGAAGAGTAAACACACGCAAATTTCTTCCAACCTAAACCAGGTGTCGTTCATCGGGTTGGTGTGGCTGGCGCACACAGTGAGATCGGCGGACTTCTTCGCGGAGTTCTCATAGTCGCACTCCTCCCAACAGTGGCCAGCCCTACGTTCGCAGTTTTCGTTTCACACCATGGAACGGCAGTAGAGTACACACATGCTGAACTCCAAAGATCACACATCAAAGCCTAATCCCCATTTGCCACGGCTTGATGCTTCAACCTAAAACTGTGCAACCTACACTCCTGCACTTTTGCTCAAAAACCAACCCTGCATTGAGATGACGTTAACATCCCGTCTGTTTTCCACCTGGTAACGACCTCCTTTGGGGCACATGGTTGTCACAAAGTTGGAGTCGGCGAGATACTGTCAGCTATGAACTTCGTGAAGCAGGCCCGTCTTGTGTCCAGTCCCGGCAGGGCAGTGAAGCAGTGGGTCGCTAGGGG
Organism: Symbiodinium sp. CCMP2592; assembly: GCA_905221615.1. Lineage (NCBI taxonomy): Eukaryota > Dinophyceae > Suessiales > Symbiodiniaceae > Symbiodinium > Symbiodinium sp. CCMP2592. Next base: position 67,512 of record CAJNDT010000156.1, read on the forward strand.
GACCGCTTTCCAGCCATTGCGTTCTATTGGAGTTTCCGTCTTGATTGGTGACTGCAGGACACCGTCCGCTTGAAACAAGTGCCGAAGCAACACGCTTTCGTGGTTGTCTGCATGCGCGGTGTCTGGAGATTGAGTGCTTTGGGGTGTAAGGTCGTGTTGGAAGAAGCTGCCAAACCCTCGGTCACTCTCCCGGCCCCGTTTCAGGTGGCAAGGGGTTTCGGATTTTGGCGAACAGGCCGGATTCCTAGGACAGCTCCTTGTGTTGTCCCTGCAAAAGAAAATGTAAATGTTGGCATTACACCTACTCCTTGCAACTGCGGCATTTCGAGGGCGAAATTTTAGTTCGCCGCACCATCTGTTTCCTGACTTCAAAACTCTGAATTCCAAATGTGCTACTGTAGCTCGTAGTCATGTCCGTGCTCAAATCCGCCATCTGTCACCTTGAAGTCCAACTTGGCCATCAAACCTCAGAGTTTGGGTTTTCCCGCTTGCTGTTTGTCCACTCCACGGCGTGCCTTGTGACTTTTGAGATTGCAACTGTGGATCAAAGAACCCGACAAGAAAAGAAGCAGGCACAGGGCGATTCAGCGCCAGAAACCGTAGAATCCAAGGAAGATGCACCGAGTCACAGGTGTGTGTAAAAGGTGTAGATAGCCTAGTATGTAGCTGCCCAGGACCGCATGCTGGAATCCCATGCCATGTCTCTCGAGAGCTGGCCTTAAGCCTCCAGGAGCCCGTGCAGGCTTTTGCAGAGACCTCCATCGATACCCCAAGCAAAGCCTGAAAGGTCTGAAGTGATTCTAAACGCCTCCGGAGAAGCTCCGAGCCGAGACGCCGAAGCAGAACCCAAGTCCAAAGACTAAGTTCTTCAGACTTCAGCCCTGTAGACGCAGAGCACCTCTAACCCGCGTGCACAGGCCCCTTCTTAGTCCCAGCAGCTGGCATCCCAGGTACCATTAACGTCGGCAATGCAAGAAGCTAGCCGGTCCATTCCTCATTGGGGCCGGCTTCCATCCAGGCTTCTTCTGGGGGGCATTATTTGTGGCAGGATTCGGGTCGTGCATGTTGTCGCTTTTCGGCGTTCCGAACTAGATTCCGGGCCTTGACAGGCAGCACCCTCAGCAGGGGTGTAGAGTATTACGCATGGGGCTTAACATTTTACAGTTCGTCGATGGAGAGGTCAGACACAGGACACCCTTCAAGCGATTGGCCTTCCAAGCCATGGCTAGAAGTCGCAAGAATCCAAACCCAAATCTGGCCATAGAACAGTCGTAAGAAGGCGGCACCTCTGGAAAAACAAAGCAATGCTTGAAAAGCCCAGGTATGCCAAGGCTTAGTAAAATACTACGCCAAAGCGAAAAATCGGGACTCCTCTTGAACCAGGGGACTGGGGCCCATGTCCGCGCTGTAAGACAACAAACTGGAAAACCACTGCTAATACCTCCATTTTACCACTGGACTCAAGTCTCTGCTAATACCTCCTTTTGTGAACCCAGACTCTGCTAATACCTCCTGAAACCAAAACCCTACCCCAGGCCGTCTCATTTTTGGGCTGCTTGACATGTCTGGTGCTCTCACGATATGTAGGTGGAATCGAAGGCAGGGAGTTCGCGATGATACGGTTGGATTTTTGATTGCTCCTGCACCGACATCTGCCGCGGCTCGTGAGTCGTAGTTGTACAGCCGGAGGGCATCAAGCATGCAGTCGACCTTTCACAAGGATTTGAAATTTCGTAAGACAAACATTCAAGCAGTCCCTGTGCTGGACCGTCGTGAACCGACAAACGAGTCGCTTGGAAAGAACACAAGACTTATGGCCCTTATGGCTCCTGCGAGACAAAGCCCCAAAAAGCCAGATGCCCTTGCAACCGTCGATCCTCCCCACAAGCTCTCAAGCGGCAGTTTACACCAGCCGCAATGTGTAAAGATTAAGCTCAAAGGAAAAAATCACTGTCTTGGCTACTGGACAGCAATAGCTGCCAAGTAGAGTCGGACAATAATTCAACTCCTGCAGAACACTGGCAACCTGAAGCATGCATCAAGCCACACTCGTCTCTGAATGCCGTAGGGCATGTCTCTTATTCTTTGCTCAACGCATGGTTCAGTCTTGGAGGGTTAGTCTCGACTCGAGGGCTGATAGGGGTCTGAGGATACCCATCCAAGAATGCGAATGCTTCCGCCAGATCTAGCTTGGAAGGGATCCGTCACGGCCCCAACAAGTACAGTCTGACAGCTCAAAGAATTTGTTGATGAATTCTGGTCCTTCCAGCAAAACCTGAAGCCAAAGGTACTGCACAGGGAATACCATAACAGAGGAACAAGGAATTTCATTCTACATAGTCCTCCCTCTACAAAAATGGCTCCCCGGCTCGCACCTGTGCGATCGCCTTGGCCTCTGACTTCAGCATGTCCTGTCACCAGCTGGCGTGTACTTGAACTTGAAAGTAGCATCATTACAGCCAGAGCAAGAACGGACCATGGTTTAGGAAGAGCACTGACTGGGTGTGCTGTGTAGAATCGCGAAACCAAGCCTCCTCCAGCCGGAGCCCGACTCCACAACCCGGAAGGAAGTACCCTTCATTATCAGATCCAAGAGTCCTGACCTGACAATCCAAAGCCCTATGCTGCAAAATGGTCACGCAGCAATGCCTCCTGGCCCCCGTCCAAGCAGAAGTCGTGCTTCAGGCTAGCCTGTCGACCGGGAATAGCTACAGAAGTTCCGTTTCAGGTGGAGGAGGGAACCGTCAGATACATTTGTGAGAATCTCTTAGGGATGGCGGGTGTGATCCGAGACGCTGAACTTTGCAGAAAGCTTTCAGCTTATAAGAGGAAGTACTCTAAGGCCAATCTCTCTCTCTCTCTCTCTCGCTCTCTCTCTCTGCCGTTGCATCCAGAGGGTCTAGCAACTCTAAGGCCAGTACTGATGCAATTTTTGGGTCGGCTTTCTCACATTGTCGTCATACACCGGAAGCCGGAAGCCCGGACGACAGCAAAAAGGGGCTCGGAGGTTGCCGAAGCCCGCAAAATTAAGATAAGTGGTAAAATAATCCTTGCCGGCCCCACCATGTCGGAAACGGCTTTGTCATGGCAGCCTTGGTGGCAAGGCTGTTGGCTGCCAGAAACAGACCCTAATCAAGTTCCGAGTATTTGGGAGTTCAATAGAGCAATAGGGCGTGCATTGCTCCTGCATGTTCAGGGTTTCGAAATTTGCGGCAGGGCTGGGAACCACAAGCACGTACCTTATCGAAACACCAGGCAAAGCGAACCATGACATGGCAAACCAACTCAGTTCAACTGTAGTTGGGGCCTGGCTTGCTGCCCGGATATTCCAAGTGACAAGATGAGGGCTTCAGCTAACAGCTCGGATTGCTTCCATCTGAACCACCCTTCCCTCCAAAACGGAAGCCCCGCAGCGATTTTAGGACTAGAAAGCTTGGCGTTAAACATGGAACAGCATGCCCTACAGCTGAAGAGATTGAAAGCTATCCAGAACCGCTGCGTACAATGGCTACTTAGTTCGGAAACCGCACTGCTCAGGGACTGCGCAAGGCGCCAAAATGAGCTCGGGATTCTGGTTCGAATTTGACGGCCAGGAGAACATGGAAACCGCTGCTTGCAAGTGACGGTCGTAGGCCAAGCAAGCGCGATGCCGTTGCTCCGCTTGCCTTTGCTTTTCTGGCATCAAGCCGGGACTAAATGATTCGGCACGACTGAATGAATAGACCCAGGATCTTGTCCAGCCCAACAAACCAGCCCCCCCCCCTTCCCCGGAAACGCTGCGCCGGCTTGTTTTAATCGATGCTTCTCGAGCGGGTATGAGCAGGCGGTCAGTCATCGCGACAGCGAGCCCAGCCGAAACCTGAACAAAGAAGAACCATTCCGCAGACTACCTACCAGACCGCAGCATGCAAAACTAGAACGGCAGCCTCACGTCTCTGAAGGGTCTGATAATTTCAGGACAGACGCCGCAAGACTTCAGCGCTTAGCGGCTTAAGCATCTGGCAAAAAAACCGACAAACACGTGGCCATCCTCAAGCATCGGAACACTAAAAGGCAACACCGCAGGCGACAGCTGCAGACCCTACCTCACACCAGTGCACTACAACAGCCACGTGATTTCGAATGGAGGACATGAACTCCAGCCTAGATGCCCGACAGGCTTGTCAGGAAGAAAGCAACCCGAATCTCTCTCTTTCTTGCTCTCCCTGTCTCCCTCTGCAAAGGCATGTGCTTTTGTAGACAACACGTAGATACAACACTTACACATGTTACACTACACATATGCCGACTGTGCATAGGGCCAAGGGCTTCTTGTTGCATTCCCCAAAACAAGGTTTCACAACTTCCTCCTGTAAAAACACTCATTTGAATTATCTTCCTCCAAAACCTACTCCAGGTTTGCTCCGGCTCCCAGGTACTGCAACAAAATCTGTGGAACGCATGTGGCTAGGTAGGGGGCAGTCCCACGCCTGCAGTCTAGGCTTCAGGGTTTAACCTTGCCCTGAGTACTGGCTCTCCCGCTCTCTCTCCCTCCCTGTCCTCCCTTACTATGCTATACAAGCCCAAAGCCGATGAGGGGTGACAGCTACGGTGGCCCGCACCTCATCGGAGTTCTCGTCCAAACCTGCTCCGAAGCAGGCACTCGGTTAAGGGGCCCCGGATACAGATTATGCTGTAACTGTAACATTATACTGCCAGATGAGGTGCTACTCTACGCCCGAAGGTCTAGAGTCTCAGGTGTTCTTGTTGGAGATTTTTTGCTTCGGACTGGACAAGCCAAGGTTCCAGCTGTAAGGAAACGTTTAGTCGTGGGCTTTCTCGTCTGTGCTACGCCTGGCCGGGGGCACACGGCACTTCCGATCATGGCTTGGGCCGCTTGGGATTTGAGACGCAGTCTCTGATGTCGTAACATCCCCACCCGACTTATGACCTACTTGAAAAACCTTCCCGTTGCAAAGCCAAAGGTAATATCATGTCGAATCCAACCGTCGACCAAGTGTCGGGCTGTCCCCGGGTCACTATCCTTATTCTGGCCCAGAAAACATGACAAAGGTGAAGGCTGACCAGAGACAAACAGTGAATGGGCATCCAAGCAGGGGTTCACAAAGCCTTTCAGGAGGCTCACGACCGTGAACTGTGGTTTGGCACGAATGGGATCATAAGACTCAGCACCGGAATTCTGAAAAAAAACCGAGAAGAACCTCAAAAAATTGTGGTCCTGCAGATTAAACGACTTCAGGAGGAGGACGGTGCAGAATGGCCAGGCTCATGGCCGGCAGCGTCAACCATAGACTCTACATCTGGGCCTGGGGGTTGTAACGATGTGCTCAAGCTTTGAGCCAGGCTTTAGTAAGCTTTAGTGATCCGACTCCCCCAGAATCCAACCTCAGGCCTTACTGCGTTGAACTGTCAATGGGGTTGCGGCCAATGGCTTGGCGAACTCTGCTGCAACCCACGGCCAAGCTCAGACACAACGAGTGCCCACGAATCCTTGACAGGAAGCGCTTGCATGCTCCCAAACCCAAACAGTTGCAACCCAACCCTTCTAAAGCCCTTGTGGCACGCCAACCACGCCTACATGTGGATCCACCTTCAGACACACGTGCCATGCACGCCCAAACTGACTTCCAGAAACTCTCCTGCAGCGGGGCCTGCCGGCCTACCAGGCCAGGACAGCGCCATCGGCACGGGGCTCCTGACCGGACCCGATGGTTGAGACCACGCTGCATTCTTCAACCATTATCATGACTAGACGGTCCATGTGCTGTACTCTGCTCTATCAGTACTGTGATTATGACCGCTGACGGTTTCGAGTTCTATTCAGCGTTCTGCTCAGCAGCTACTCCATGGAGGATTCCAAACAGCGCCCACCACAAAGTGTCCCGATGTCGTTGGTGACACGAGAAGTTGATGGAACCAATTAAGGAAAGGCTCGAGTGTCTCTCTGTCTGAGGGTCCAGGGCTGACGGAGGCTTTGGCTACGATATATCGCCTACCTGATGGGAAGCAGTGTCTGAGAAAGGTGCTCTTTTCACTGTGTTTGCTCGTTTAAATGAAGGGGGGGGGTTGGCGCAGGTTCGGGCAAGGGTAGTGTGCTTGTGAGAGGTTTGGTCGGGGAATGTTGTGGCCCATGCGGAATTTCGATTCCGGTCGTGGGTTCTGCTCTTGGCAAGAGATGGATACTCGGAGTCAGGTCACAACGCAATCCATATCGACGGCACGAGACGCTTCCCCTACTGGCATGCGGTAAGCATCTGTAAGCCCATCAGGCCCCTCCACGTCTTTTGGGTTTAGGCCGCCAACTTTGCGCCTGGACTGCCCCTAGACAGAATCCACGAAGCCTGCAGCGTTAAAGGCGTTAGTCCACCCTCCGAAACCTTCAGCCCTGTACAACATGAGGCTTCTGATGCTTCAGGACTATGACTAAGCATCTAGGACTCATTCACATGATACAACATACAACGCAGAGAAAACGGCGGTCCGTGCCGCCAGCCAAAACGCCGGTAGTCGGGTCGCGGCCTTGCCAACTTCAACCCCCAAACTGCCGTCCAAGCCAGACATGTTCTAAGTTTGATTCCTCTTAAGAGCTCAAGGTCTGATTCTCACTGCTGCAGGGTCCTGAAGAACCAGCTGAAGGTTCAGCATATTGTGGGGCATTGAAGATTCCTGTCAAAGGCTCGGGCCATGTCAGCTCGAAAGATTCGGCGGATTCGTTTTTGTTTGGGAATTGCGGTTGTCGCGCAAAAGAGCCATAAGAGACCATTCGCTGCAAACCTTCTGAACATATTATCTGAACATCATGTCACACCTAGAAGGGCTCTTCATGGCTTCTCGCCTCCCCGGACAGGGTATCTGGTCACTTGCGTAACGGACACCCAGAACGCCATCCAGGAAAACCCTTCACCCTGAAATTCCAATGTCTCCGGCCAGCCAGAAAGGGTTCGGAAAGTTCGCCAATCGCTGGGGCGGTGGCAAATGACCTGACCACGGCCGAAGACGTGACGGTCCCAACCAGCCACCTCGCCATTGATGAGGGCTTCGGGTTGAGGGCTCGGTTGTCAAACTCAGCTTGTTGAATTTCTGTGGCCTTAGATCTTGCCGTTCCGAGGAGTGGTCTAAGCTTTCCGGGCTAGCGAGCGACTAAGTCAGCATCTTCGGGTCGAGGAAATCTACGGGGCTTTTCGAGACTGTTGACGAAACTTTCATCCCAGATTTCTTGACAAGCCCTCGTAGAGCAAGGTTTGCTCTTCTGCGAGCGAAACCAACCGCCTCTGGATACTAGTGCTGAGACAGCTTGCTCTGTCTGAGCTTTGGAAGCAAGATCATCAACCTTGTCTCGGGCACAAGAGGCCTAAGCTGCAGGCTAATTCAAGTCGTCCCCTTCACTCGGGTTTTATAGGGCAGTATGGCGATTCCTGCAATTCCTACACGCCGACCCCCCGACACTCATCTGCATCCAATAGACTCAATAGAGGACTGAACACACTAAACTGGATGGAACACACCAAAGCCCAGCAAACTCTCAAAACCTGCACGACCCCCTTCCACAGATCCGAAGGAGAGCCCCTCCCGACAACTGTGGCAACACGATTCGCGAGGCCCAAACGGACTGGCAGGGATGGCCCATGCGCTGCAGTTCCTCCTGGGAAACGGCTGGAAGGGCACGCTTGTAGATCGCTTGTGGTGTCTTGGGTTTCAAGATCTATGCCGTCTGGCCCACCTTTCCTTGTTGTGTGTACGGTGCTAGTCGCCTGTGGGTGGAAGGGCCCAACCCGGCATGAAGCGTATCAAATTCGAAATATTGCGAGACTGTTGGCTGAGGACGTTTTTTGACACTCACTCTCGGACTATGGTCTGCAGAAGTCGGTTCGACGATGTTCTAGGGGTTCGGAACTTCATATCATAGTGCGTAGTTTGAGCTTGAGGCTTCAGTCTGCTTTGCTCTGGAGCTGGAAGAGCTGAGGGTTGATTATGCCTCCTGTGCTAATCAGAAACGCAGACAGTTGCAGGTACGAGTTTGGTGAGAATTATCAAGGTGCGGAATCTCCTTGTCGGGCATGGGAACTATAGTTCAATAATATGCGGGTGCAGTTCCACGTTATCTGGGCAGTAAAATGCTCTAAACTCTAGACAACAGTAGAGCGGCAAGCCTGCAAAGCACAGAGGAGATGCTTCAATCCGAAACTGGGCAGCCAGCAAATCCTGCTGAGCCCTCTACGCCATGCTTGGGAAAGTCAACCTGCAAACCCAAAGCTCTGAAACCGACGAACCCAAGAGCCTCAAACTTCCTCAAACTCTAAAAGCTTGTGTCGTGGATCCCCGCAACTGAACAAGCAGCTCACTGAATGCCGCAGCACGCATCCGCCGGTGAAGAGCCTTACCTCAGACGAACCGAAACACCCTGAACTCTCGAATTATCAAAGACTCCATGCCCGAACCCTAACCTCGAAGGAGGGCGGAGGCACCTGCGTCTCCTTTGGCACACCCTCCTCCAACAGAAGTATCGACGTCTCGGCCGTCTCCGGCCCGCGGGCGCTGTCTACGCCTGTCAAGCATGGTCACAAGCTTTAGAGTACTTACATGGGGGTTGTAGGGTGTAGGAGCATTTGGGGCTCTTGGGGCCTAATCATTCAGGGTTTCCCCATTGAGGGCTGGCGGGCCAGAAAACACACGACAACCGTCGACTCGATCTGGCATCTGCCGGTAGTTCATTCACACATTTTCAGACTGCATGCGGGATCACGGTGCGCATCACAAGTACGTGGCAATGCTTCCACGAGCACGAAGGTTGCCGTCGTGGGGGCTGCACATCTTACAGTCACCGTAACCAGCAGGCCAACGATTTCACGCAAGCCGGGCGAACAGCCAAAGCACTCTGCTCTTATCCTCACAGCCTCTAGACTCCAGCCCCTCGCCTTGCAGCAGCCTTTTGGGAATTCAATGGTTTCTTGGTGTGTAGCATCTATGCAGGAGTTGACTATAAGGCAAGGAAGTTCGGGGCTCAGGGCTCGTAGCAATGGTAGCGGCTGGTAGCGACCGAGCCAGCGAGAAGAGAGAGAGAGAGAGAGAGAGCGCGAGAGCGAGAGAGCGAGAGAGCGAGAGAGCGAGAGAGCGAGAGCGAGAGCGAGAGAGCGAGAGAGCGCGAGAGCGAGAGAGCGAGAGAGCGAGAGAGCGAGAGCGAGAGAGCGAGAGAGCGAGAGAGCGAGAGAGCGAGAGAGCGAGAGAGCGAGAGAGCGAGAGAGCGAGAGAGCGAGAGAGCGAGAGCGAGAGCGAGAGAGAGACGGAGAGACGGAGAGATAGGAAGATAGAGCGACGGAGGGACAGAGAGAGGGGTGGGGAGGAGAGAGGAGAGAGGAGAGGCGGAATTAGATAGATGGGCTCGGTGTTACGAAAATGACGTCCTGTGGATGGGAAGCTTGGGGAATCTCAAGAAGGAGCCTGGAAGCCTGATGCTTGTTTACGCGTGAGAAATAGTCAGAATTGAGGTTCAGAGCTCTCTAACCCTGCAGAAGTGACAGCCTGTTGAACAAGAAACCTGAAGGTCTGACTTGTTCGAAACCTCAATCCGGGCTTGAGGCAGTTCTGGATTTTCTGGGACATTTAACTGTTTGGGCTTTGGAATTCAAGCTCTTGCGGTTTGTAAAGGTTCGATCGGTTTTGTATTGCAACAAGCGGTGCCTTGCAAGCAAAAACGCGGCTGATCCAGGGCCGCCTTTGGCTGGGGACTTTGTCTCAAATCTTAAACACTCTTGGTACAGGATCTTCAAGGCTTCGAAGAGATGAAAGACACCGCGCAGAGGAAGCTCAAAACGTCCTGATGCGGAGTTTGCGATTAACTTTTAGTAGGAGCTCAAGGCTCGGTCGCTCGGATTGTTTGGAGGTCCTTGGTCTAGCCTGCCCTGGATGATCATATCAGGCACTGCATCGCAGCACTGCAGGCGAAACTAGCTTATTGCTTGCAGGTGCCCGGATAACCACAGACCATTACTTGGGCTGGCTGCCCTGGACGATACACATTTTTTGTGCAAGGCGGAGACAGACAGACAGACAGAGAGACAGACAGACAGACAGACAGAGAGAGAGAGAGTGTTTGTGTGCGTGAGTGGGTGTGTGTGTGTGTGTGTGATACATATCCGTACATTCATACCCATCCATCCATCCTTCCATCCACCCAGCCAGCCAGCCATACGACACCAAACTACACCATACCAGACATACTATGAATACAATACATGCTTACCTACGTACACACATACACGACATTAAAGAAGTACAAACAAACAAACATACATACATACGTACATACATACATCCATACGTGCATGCGTGCACACATCCATGCATGCATATTATTATATTATTGTGCATATACAGGCATACAGCGGCATACTGCATGTGTATACATACATAAAAAATTTCCTTTTTTTTGTGTGTGTGTGAGCACAAAATGCATGAATACACGATGCGCAGGAGATGAACTGAGAGAAACAACATCTAGGTAAATGAAGTACGACAATGTGGCAAGACGTCTGGCCATCAAGAGTCGTCGCTCACGCACATAAGCACATAACCAGAAAACGAAGCTCACCCACCCCACCCTCACTTGACTAGAAGGTACAAAACGAAGTACAAATCCGGCCAATCTTGCCATGAAGCCGGAGGTCTAAACATAGACGTTTGCCCTAAGCCTACTTCGAGACGCGGCCATTAAGATCCTATTCAACGGCAGAGCTTACGGAGCCAAGGAGATCCAATCTAGACTAAGAGACTAAGTGACAAATATCTGCACAAGGATTGCAACGACAGTCTGGACATGTAAAGGGATTCAGGAGGTGTTGTCGTACCTAGCTGAGCTACCATGCCACACCAGGTAGACACATCTTACTTAAGAGTCACACAGACAAGGAACCCAGACGCCTGTTTCAATGGATTGCTTGTCACACCATTCAATCCGCTGGAAGCCGACGAAAATCACTTGAGCCAAACTGGCTGGAATCCGTCCCTAGGCTCTTCAGTTCTGTGAAAGCCCGGATTCATAACACGAAATCGGAGCCTGGCCTGCGGGTCTAAGCCGTAGTCGACCATCCCAGCAAGCACCTGGCAGAAAGACAGCTAGACCCAAGGGTTCACCGTCTTTTATCTCGCACAAGACAGGCAAGGCTTCACGACAAGGTTGGATAACAATGAACGGCTACTGCGCACCCTTGGTCGAGAGGATCAACAAGCAACCAAACACAACACGGCGTTTCGGGCTGGAGCCTCTTACGTTAAGGCGGTTCAAGGTACATGGGTACGACACGAAGTTTATGGCAGGCTTCTCCGCTTCACAGGGGAGTGGGAGTTTTGACACTCCTCTATGAGACTAGAACAAATTACAGTAATATAAAAAGCCGCAAGTGGCAGTCTCTGAACTAATCACTGTGATAGATATGTGAGTTGATTGTAGGAAAAACAATGTGCTGCATGCTGACAGCCATTTGTTTGCAGCCACGTCGTAGCATGGCTGGGAATCGAAGTCCGGGCAAACGGATCAACAGCTAGGCCGCCATTCGACAAATTCCCGGCTGACTACTTCAGCTAGACAAAACCAGGCAACAAGATTGACGTGCAAGAAAGAAGCTTCCGAGAGTATAAGGTCTCTTCCGCCTCAAGACAAACTAACCTTGATCCTCCAACCGTGATGGTCAACATAGGAATAGACCCAGGCCTCGGTTTTTAAAGGCGAAGAGTTCAGGGCCTAGGCTTGTTGAACAAGCCATCAACCCCACACTCGGTAGAGCAGGCCAACCACGCAACATCAGAATCCCAACATGGACTCTCGGCATTCAGCCTGGGGCTGTAAGGCTTAAGGTTTCATGGCAACAATGATAATCACTAGATGAATCTAGATGATAAAACGAGAACCAGTACTCAAAAGCCTTATTAGCCTTATGATTCGGGGCCACGCCTTGAGACAAACCTTTTTGCATGGAACCACGAGCCCATGCCCACCAGTTGACAGGAACTTTCAGCTTGCAGGACAAGACCACTCATCACTGAAATATGAACAAACGGAAAGTCCCAAAGTCCCGAAGCTATTTACATCAGGTCCTTCTTATTCTGCACAAGCCAATGACTGCAGTTCCTGCCTTCAATACTAGACGGTGCAGCTAGCAACAATATCAGTAATGACAAGGGTAATCAAGATCTTTTGCGGAGGACCACAAATTACAAATGTTGCCAACGAAACCGTCCCCAACTGTGCATAACCTTACATCTCGAACCCCGAAGAAGTGTGTTCCCCTGCAGCCTGCAGGTGACCCTGCGGCTGCATGAAGCCTCCGTGGCAGGGGGCACTGTAAACACCATAACATTCTTGGCATGTTTCCTACGCGTGCTTCAACTGTTGCTACTGTCAGTTACATTACGGTGTTTAGTGGCGCTAATGCTACAATTACCGTGGTGGCACAATTTCATTGAGGACTGCCGTGATTCTCAAACTATGTTATGCATCTATTTCGTCAAGTATGATAATGACTGATAATGTCGATGAATGAAAAGTGCAACGTGCAACAAAGCTCTCTTGGAATATACGCAAAGTTCGAAGCACAAACACGCATGCTTTTAATGGCTCGAATGACCTCCGGTTTCTGAAACGCCTCGTTCTGTTTGCTACACGAAGAGAAGTTCGTGGTCGGTTAGCCTCCTGTACACATCTACAGGATTCAGTCCGGATTCTTTCGTGGATGGTACGATTAGAGAGTGACACACCCAAAACCGATGCCCGATATGAAATTGCCCCCCCCCCCACTCCTTACCACCGCCCATGTCTGAGTGGCAACGCAGTGCTGCACATAGCATGAAGCCACGGGAAACTGGATGTCCGTCTTTACATGTAAGAAGCAAGTTCACAAGCACCAGCTAAATCATCACGAAACTGAAGGTCCTTTACCAGAAACCCCCCCAATTAAGCATGACATACCACTTCCAAGGCTAAATCGCATGAGCAGCCCCCATCTCCAATCTAATTGTGTCGCTCGTCGTCGAAGCCCAAGTCCCGCCTCCCATGACACCCAGGGTGCCAAACAGCTGGCCGGAGGACTCCCAGGTGACTAGGCCCGGGATGATGGTGTGGTAGCAAAACTTTCCTGATCACCCCCACCAAAGTGCGAGATCAACTGTAATAACAGAAAGAGCCATCGCTCAGATCGCTCATTGTCATCATCAACCTCTGGCGGCACCAACAGCAGCTCTGCCACCATGAAAGAATTCAACATCAGCATCAACGCCAGTCTGCAGAACACCAAAAGAGAAGGCGCACGCCATCAACATCCCTCCAGTGCATGTCGCGAGTATACTTCTTGAAAGATGGTGGGGTGGCCGCTGTGGTCTTCCTTCCGGTCTTATGAGAGATGAAGGCAGGAGACCGGCTTCAGGCGTTCTCAATCTAGCAGGCTACAATGCTATCTAAATTCAGGGTTGGTTATGTTTAGGCAATCCGCTTGGCTTACGTAGCAAGTACTTCGAGCGGCGCCGTCGACTTCAAAGGGTTGCCAAAACTCCCCAAACAGGACCCTGCTGGTGTCACATGGCCTGCACGACGTGTCGAAGCCATCGGTGCTGGGTATCAACGGTCAAACAAACTAGCAAATCGAGCAAGAAGCTACAGACGGACATACCTTCACCTTTACCGTTCAACCATGCACTTGCTGCGCAAGGCTCGCGGCCCAACACAGTTCGGATGGCCCTCCCGCACGATGAAATTCTGACCTCCTGGGCGACAGTCTAGGAGCTTAGCCTTCTCGGCGTTTTGCTGAGTTTGGCGAGAGCAAGCAAACCATCGGAGTTTTGGAAGTCCTCTGTCGCCAGGCCAGACCCCCAGGATCCCCCAGGCAATGCCTTCCCGCAAAAACCCCAAACCTAAATCCCCAAAAGCTGCCATGAAAGAACCTAGCCGTAGCCAGCCCGCTGCATGCAAAGCAAGCCCATCATGGCAGCAATCACTTCATGGCAGGAATCACTCCGACCACAAGACGAAGACCGTGCAATACAACCTCTTGCAATTGATACAGCTCTAGAAGTCTGACTTCCACTTGTCTTTACGACGTCGAGAAGCGATTCTGCAGGGTGAAGCCGCAGCCTTCCTGGCACTCTCCTCCGTCTCTTCTCTCTCACAGCCCTTCTCTCTGTGGCAGCGGCTTAGGGTTCTTAGGGTTCTAGATTTCTCGTAGGGGGGCCTGAAGAAGACAGGCTGTTCGGCTTCGGCTTAGAAGCGGAGAGCCCGGGAAAACCTCGGGTGCGAGTAGCCCTGATCAGATTGCCCCAAGACTTTGTTCCGAAGGTTCAATCTGTGTCCGACACAAAGCGGAAGCTACCTACGCCAGACGCTATCAACCACGGCGAGGAGCTGGCACGATGCAAGTCCCAAAGCCCTGGTAGTTGGAGTTGATGAAGGAGCCTGTTCACCAGCTGTAGGCTGTTCCGAATTATCGAGATGCGCTTGGCAATCTATTGATGAAGTCTTGTCCTCCCGTACCCCAAACAAACCCGAGGAACAAACACCCACGAAACCAAACACACAACAACAAGACATACTAGCATCTGAAGTCTCAAACTAGGCTTATGCTGCTGAGGGTTTAAAGCACCGGCGCAGGATTGTTGTGGACTTGGAGGCAGTTCTCGCAGCCCAAATCCAACTCGAACGGAATGGCGGCCCGGCCAGACTTGGACTCACAGCCGCCGTTGCCCAAAGCTCAAAACCGACAAACAAATAAACACGCAAAACAAAGCACCCCAAATTCCATGGCGATTTCGTGATGCCATGGTTTCACCAACAAAAATCCAGATTCGCCAGTCTGTGAAAATCATCATGAAGGGCTTCAATTATGGAGGAGCTCCGAGAAAGGCGCAGCTAGGCAATGCCAGGGGGTCTGTTTGGAGTCCAGGGGGTGAGAGTGCGGTTCGGTCATTTGTGGTCGAAATCTTGGGTGTCAGATCCAAACTTATGACCAGGCGCTGAGAAGATTTGAAGGGGAAGGCTAAGCTCTCAGACGGAGAGTATTAGGGTGGTTTAGCCACGGCAACTGAACCTTCAACAAGCCACATGCATTGCCCCAGCGGTCGGCAGCTGCGAGATAGACCTCTTGGCTCATGCGAGACAACTGTGCTGACTGATTGGCGGACGGATTGACCGACTCACTCACTGAATCTTCGTTGTCACAGCTATAGTAGTGGTCGCCGCGAGCAAACAATAGCATTGGTTGCAGTGGTAGTGGTGGTAGTGGCGGTAGTGGTGGTAGCAGTCGTAGCAGTAGCAGTAGCAGTAGCAGTAGCAGTAGTAGTAGTAGTAGTAGTAGTAGTAGTAGTTGTTGTTGTGGTTGTTGTTGTCGTGGCAGTGGAAGTGCAAGTGGAAGTGGTGGTGGTAATGGTACTGGTGGTGGAAGTGGTAGTGGTAGTGGCAGCGGTAGTAGCAGTGGTGGTGGTGGGAGTGGAAGTGGTACTGGTAGTGGCAGCAGTAGTAATAGAGTAAGGAGCAGCAGCGGTAGTAGTAATGGTAGTGGCAGTAGTGACGGTAGTGGTAGTAGTACTGGTAGTGGTAGTAGCAATGGCAGCGGTGGTAGTAGTAGTAGTTGTTGTTGTTGTAGTAGCAGTAGCAGTAGCAGTAGCAGTAGCAGTAGCAGTAGCAGTAGCAGTAGCAGTAGCAGTGGCAGTGGGAGTAGGAGTAGGAGTAGGAGTAGGAGTAGGAGTAGGAGTAGGAGTAGGAGTAGGAGTAGGAGTAGTAGTAGTAGTAGTAGTAGTAGTAGTGGTAGCAGTAGTAAGTAGTAGAAGTAGGACCAGCAGCGGCAGCAGCAGAGGGACTAGTAGCGGTAGCAGTAGTCGTCGTCGTAGTAGTAATGACAACAGCAATACTCGCAATTTATAGTAGGAGCCGCAGCAGAGAGTAGTAGTGGTAGTAGCAGTAGTAGCAGTAGCAGTCGCAGTAGTGGCAGTAGTAGTAGCAGCAGCAGTAGTAGTAGTAGCAGCAGCAGCAGGAGTAGTAGTAGTAGTAGTCGTAGCAGTATAGTAGTAGTAGTAGTAGTAGTAGTAGTAGTAGTAGTAGTAGTAGTAGTAGTAGTAGTAGTAGTAGTAGTAGTAGTAGTAGTAGTAGTATAGTAGTGGAAGTAGAAGTAGAAGTACTAGTAGTAGTAGTAGTAGTAGTAGTAGTAGTAGTAGTAGTAGTACAAGTACTAGTACTAGTAGTAGTAGTAGTAGTAGTAGTAGTAGTAGTAGTAGTTTTTTTTGCCTCCTGCATGGCTGAGTACGCGAAGCAGGGAGTCAGGAAATATACCGGTGAAT
This sequence comes from Symbiodinium sp. CCMP2592, assembly GCA_905221615.1. Lineage (NCBI taxonomy): Eukaryota > Dinophyceae > Suessiales > Symbiodiniaceae > Symbiodinium > Symbiodinium sp. CCMP2592. The sequence continues at coordinate 83,826 of CAJNDT010000156.1, forward strand.
TCACAAATGGCAGTCAGTGAGTCATCCACTTATTGCAGCAGTTGCTCACGAGCCAATTCAGGGACTCCCTTTAGTTTCAGATTGTCCCGGAGTTTTCTCAATCATCTCTAATTACGAATTTAGCAGCCAGCACGGCAATGGGAGTGTTGCAAGCATCAAAATTCGACTTCAGCAAAATGCCGTGAATTAAATTGCAATGTTATCCAAAATCTCCGCACGAGATAATGATGCATCATTAGGCGTTGAATTAAATGCCTCTATCCAATCTCAATGCAGTGTGCCCGCTTCAGATGGGTGCTGCTACAATCACGAGTGTAATACAGCCATGGCCGAAGACAGGACTGTATGACACCCACAAGAGCGCACTGTTAGGTCTCATCAGAGGCTTTGGAGGTAAAAGCAGCATCTTCCTCAATCCACTTTGCCTATGTGCAGAATCCAGCAGAGTCAGGCATCCAATTTGCCCTGGAAAGGTTTGATCCAACTCAGTTTGGCCGTTATAGCAGCTATATGTCTTGACCAGCGCCAAAGAAACAATCCAAAATGAGGTTTCTTGCAGCACTCATGCAGACAAGACCGGTACAGCCCGGCCACACAGGCACTGATGATATCTGCAGTGCCGCTCTTCTCACTGCGACATAAAGTCAAACCTTCATGCATCCAAACCGGTACAGCCCGGGCTCACAAGCACTGATTGGACTCGCAAGTCAAACCTTCATGCATCCAAACCGGTACAGCCCGGGCTCACAAGCACTGATTGGACTCGCAAGCACTGATTGGTCGACTGCAAAATGCTTGGCGACATGGTGACATAATGGATCCTGTATTCCCATGCAGCATATCCGGTACAGTCCGGCTTCACATGCACTGAGTAGAAGTCTGGAACATTGCCATACAGTCAAGACCGGCGCAGTCCAGCCACACACTTGCACTGAGCAGGCATCTGCAGAACTTCTGTAAGCAGTATGGAATCGCTGAGTAGGACTTTACAATTTGTATGGAGCCGGTGGCGTGCTAAAGGTCAAGCATTGATTGAGGTGGAGGGCCATTCCAGCAACCCCGGTGCAGTCCGGTTTCACAAGCACTGACCTTGTCCAGGCGGGATTAGTACCAGACCTCAGGAGTTTCCTGTGCGAGCCAGCATCACATGTGTGAGGAAGCTCAGCCATCACAGGTCCATGGATAGGGGCGCAGGCCGGTGAGACATCGAGTGCTCCCACTGGGGAGGTATGCCACTAACTGATCAGTTAGTTATCAGAATAGGGTGGGATACAACGTGCTGCGTGGTCACATAGGTCAGGCAGTACGGGGACTAAAGGATACCAAATAAAGTAAATACTGGGACCCAATAGTTTAGGATAAAGGTTGGTGCAGGCAAGGAGACAGTCCAGCAAAGCGTGCAGGCAGCAGTGGTGGTGGGGAGTCATCCGTCATCAGTGGGTCGCAATCATTTCATCGCTCATTGCAATACAGTACTCACTCACTCTGTCCCTCAAGGCTTTCTTCGCGGAGTATTGTATCAAAACAGTCAAGAAATGAGGCAACCATGACTTGTCATAGGATAATGACAACATTTGGTAATAAGAAGTGCAGAGTAGTAGTAGTAGTAGTAGTAGTAGTAGTAGTAGTAGTAGTAGTAGTAGTAGTAGTAGTAGTAGTAGTAGTAGTAGTATAGCCCGCAGCAGTATTCAATGGTGGTGTATCAAGACTTACATGCCCAAGCGTAAACAAGGATAGCACAGTAGCCTTTACATATTGAGTCTTTACCAAAAACAAAGCACACGGAAGATGAGCACCGCTGGTTTAGGCAGTCATGCTCCAGCGATCGCTGGGTAAGATATACATGAATGCATGTGTGCATGTATACATGCGACTGGGGAAGTCTGTACCAATCGTAGTTTGGGCTCGGCACCGTATCAGGTCCACTGCGCTTCGGCGCGAAGGCCGCAGAGTCGAAGGGCACCTCACAGTATGCTCGTCTCTCCGACACGCAGGCTTCTTCAAAATCAGGTTCTGCCCAAAGGCTTTCTCGGGGAGGCTACTTGCCATTCGGAGTCCATTGCACAGGGGTCCTTTGGTGTGAGGAACGCCCATGCTTCTCTCAAGCTCCGGCCTTGCCGCAACAACCAGGAATGCAACAATGTAACACGAGGCAGGACAACAGGACTGGCAATGCTCTAGCAATGGTGCTCATAAAAATGATGACAAGAATAACACTCATACCAAATTTTGTTTGCCTCCCGCCTGGCTAGGACGAACCTACGATGCAGGGTACACTCATGGCATCAAGATCACGGCGTTACATGGTTTGTTGGCTGTATGACAGTCAGCTTTCGGATGTCATAATGGTGCCGTCTTTGCAAGGCACTTGCGCATACAAAATGTTTGTGGCATGTATGTTACACACACGCCACGCAGTTCCCTCCAAAGCTGTTTGAGCTGGAATGTGCCATCTCGGACCACATGCAGCTCCACTCACTCCCACACGACACGGCCGTGCCCAGTATCCACTGGATCACTGTGTGTTTGCTGCCCCTCTGTTTTCATGTCCCACATCCCATTCACGCACAGTTCACCTGCTCTCCCCATGCAGCATGCATCGGCACATCACACGCAGTGAATTCGAAGCTGTCCAAGCTCACATGTAGCGCTTTCCCGGCCAATCTTTGTAGACCCATCACAGACCACAGCAAAATTCATCGTCAGTCATACCAAATAGGAGGATTGCCCTACATTTACTACGCTGATACGAACTTTTTCCTCGGCCGTTCAATCCGCATGTCGCTGCCAGAGGACAAGCTGCGATCCAAACCTGCAGTAACCCAAACACTGAAAGCCCCCTAGCCCCTAAGCTGCAACAACATCTTGTATAGACACGTGTCACGGCGATGTCAGTATGGCACGACGTACGAGAGGAGCTATACAGCCACATGAAGACGCGATACAAAATCAAGAAACCTCTCACAGGTCCTTCTTCCAAGGTTTGCGGTTTGGGCCTCTGAACACCGGTACTTACCTGCTAGCTGAAACAGAATTGCGTGAAACCAATACCTGACCGAAGCTCGTTCAGCTGAGCCCTGAGCTTGTCTGGCTCGTTGGCTGGGTTTGAACCTGGGTACGTTTATGGACGCGGGCTGGGGATTGGGTCTTAGGTCCTGGCTAGAGACACTCTCTCTCATTCTCTGTATCTCTCTCCCTCTCTCCTCCGAGTGTCCTGGGTACGAAACATGTCTTGGCTATGAGGCCTCGTTCAGCCATTTCCGCAGTCGGCAACTAACTCGGACACCAACTGTTCAGACGACAGACACTAATAGTGCCGAGCCTTTCCCGTGAATGCGCAACTAAAGCTAAGCAACGTCTGTGTAATTCTCTTTCCAAATTCAGCTCTGATGCCGCCAGCAACATCATCAAGCTTTCCTCTGTTTCTGTTGTTTTTCCAGGCCAGATCGCAAGTATCCATCCCGTCGAAAAGCGGAGTCCCTCAACCGCCTCACAAAGCTTCATCCTTTCTTCCGAGCTGCAGCTGTGCCCAGCGATTTTCGGCACGGACCTGCACTCAGCCCTCATTTTCAACGCTTCAACAACAATGTCTGTATGGGAAAAGTTCGGAGTCAAATGGGACATTCGACGTTCCGTGGATGCGATGCAGGGGGCAAAGATACAAAACGGTTCGCG